>PNEQ01001492.1:0-100210 GCA_003012365.1 Medauroidea extradentata | reverse complement strand
GACCTGTCTGTATTTAATACACTTCAAAATATTTACTTATGATCTTATTGACATTCATACATACATTATAATTAGACTTGATTGGCGTGAGAATTATGTGACGCTATCGCCGACCTCGAGTCGCAGTGGTCGATACAGCTTGCTCCGTGCTTCAGACAGTTCAAAACTCCACCAACAGGTGGCATCAGAGTTAGGTTCTTGCCGCCAAGTTGCATATTTGGTTGCATAATTTGCGTGCGTTTGCCCGTTTTGAGTATATACACATTCAAAAGTATTGGCAATTACTTTGAGTATCATTGCCGAAATGATGTGAAACCATCGGTAATCTGTATATTATGTTTTACGTTTGCCAGCCTAAAAACAACATACTTTTATTTCACATGTTAAAAAAATACGTTAATTATTGTTTCTGAAGTGCGCCGTCGTTGTTCGTGGCAGTAGAACTGAACGAAACTTGAATTATTGAATAGCGTGTGTCATGTCTGTTGTAGTGGCGGTTTTGCGTTAAAATTCAAATAAAATATGCCCTCATTTACGAGATGCGTAACGGCAATAGCGCGTGTTGTTTAGATTAGTCGATGGACAGAAACCAGACATTAACTCGCAGGTATTTATAACTAAGATTACTTTTTTTATATCTTACATTCAGCTCCCGTGCATTTAATGAGTAGATATTGTAGCTACAAATTATCAGAGCAGTTTAATGTAGTTGTAAACATTGCACGACCCTATGTAAATAAAAGCACGTGGCATTATTTGTGTTTACATCGGCGGAAAGATATAAACTGGCAGGAAATAGAAATTAATCAGGGCTTTTTTGAGTGTTCACTTTATTCCGAATCACCTATATACATATAGGCCTACTTCATTTTTCTGTAGCTTTCAGATGCCAGCATCAATTGCAAGGCATTAAATTTGTTTCAGGGCAGTGGTTAGTACGTTAATAATTTGTAACGGCATGAAAAAATAACTTCCAAGTGTAGACAAATCAAGCAAGATTCTTGCTAAATGGAAACTTTTATGACGGGAGAAAATTCATTGAAAGCCTACTAATTTTTAGATAGTGTTTCTATTGATATGTTGAGCAATTACATTTGAAAATAACAAACCTTTTTTGCTGGAAATACTGGCTAGTATTATATTATATATTTTTATAGTCATAAATAAGCAACCAAATTGACCTTTCTTGTTTAGAGTGACACAACTGAATTAGTTTCATCGTTATTTGTTACTCAATAAGATCAATGAAATACGTATTTTAAAAACTTCTGCAGTCACCATTCATCGAAAAACAGTAATTTTTCAACTCTAGTTTTAATTAACGAATAGAAACTATTCAACTCTTTTAATCCTATACTTTTTCCCACACTGTTTGTGCAAAATCAGCTGTTACTACCCATGATTCAGTGCACAATCGATACTAACAGAGTTTTCCATTACAATTGTACTATAGGAATTTTAGATAGTCTATTTGCTGCAAAATAGTACTCCGCAATCCAAACTAAGAAGCAAACAGAAGCAGTAGCAAGACATTATGTTGAACTATAAAACATTATTAATAAATAAGTGTAATCTTAGCTATAAGCTTTAAAATGAGCAGTCCCTTAAATATACAACCAAAAATTGTACTTTATTGGGGTCAATTGCTACCTTTTGAGAATGGTGAAACATTTAGAATGGCTTTTATTTTCATGGAAGTTTTCATATTGAAAATAGCAAAGATTAATGCAAAATGGCTGACAGAAAATTTAAGCACTGTTTATTTTATTGTTAACAGTGGCAAGTAATAGGACAGGAAAAGAGTGAGTAAAAAACTAGCTATATATTCTATCTCATGTAAAAATTCAATATTTTGACAGTTTACTTCTGAGAAGTGTGTCTATCAACAGAATTGTAGAGACTGTGCTTTTCCAGGAAGCCAGGTGGTTTAAACCTACAAACAATGGAACTGCCAAGCACATATCTCAAAACAGAAATTTCAAAATATGGAAAAGTTACCCCGAGACAGACTGTATACATACCAACAGACTGTGAACCACTATATATGTAACAGGAAACTTTTGCTAATGGTACTAAGTTTAACAATAAACCAGTTTACTGCAGCCCCAAACTTGATAAATGGGAAAAGAACGAAAATTTATCATATGCCAAAACAAAACTGTAAGTAAAAACTTATGTTCCTATTATGTATGAGTTTTTAATTAAAAGTGAGAAGTATGTATCTAAGTGACCAAGTCCAGTTGGGCTTGAGTAAATTTTTTAAAAAATACTACATAAATAATCAGGAAAATATTATGTAGCACATGAATTGTGGTACCCATATTTTGAAGAAATATGATATAGAGTTTTTAATTTGCATATTTTCAATTCTGATGTCAGTATTTTGAATGAATGTCATTACCATTACCGTGCCGGATGATTTTGATGTTTTCTACAACAATAATACATATTTGTAATGAGACGATGACACACAACACACTGACAGGAGCTGGGAGAGGAGTAGGCCTTGGCTTCTGTTAAGGGACCATCCCAGCATTTGCCCGAGCGATTTCGGGAAACCTTGGAAAACCGGGATCTGGATGGCCAGAGCCAGGGATTGATCCAGAGTCCTTTCAAATGTGAGTCCAACGTGTTACAGATGCGCAACCTCACTCGGTTTTCGGATTGAGGTTCTCAGTTCTGGTATCATGGTCAATTGAACCATTTGGAAGATAAGGCCCAACACTGACTAAACCTGTTGTTGCTAAGAGTGGAGTAGCATGATTTTCTTGGATCGATTGCCACCATTATGCAATTTTGTAATTTACCAGCACACTATGCCCTTATATCCTGTAGAGATCAATTACAAGTGGCTGCCACCATCTGGGAGGGTAACGAATAACCCAGAGTTTCTTATACTGTGGCCAGGCAGTAGCAACAGCCTGAGGCACAAGTCATTGAGAGTTCAATCTGTATGGACAGTATGTGGCTGCAATTGGGATGTAGGGAATGTATTACAAGGGCTTGGGGTTTTGGCACTACCAGACGCAAATATTTTTAACCGTCTTTAAAGCAGTGTTGCTGATCAAAGCATGTGCAAATGCATATAATTGTGGGTCATACCAATTTGAAAGTTTTTGAAGACATTAATGTTTTACCACCCTGCCATAAATTTGGTCCTATGAAGGCAAAATAAGAAACTAGCTGTATAAGATATTGAGACAGTAAATTTTCTCACTTTGAAATACCTTTTGTGAATCTTGAGTAAATTTATGTTTGGTTGTTTAAAAGAAATAAATACAATTAATTATTTTGTAAATCCAGTTAACCTGTACTACGATCACAACTAATTTCTTACAGTAAACTGATAAAACTATAGCAAATAACAACTGGCCTCATCAGTTCTTTTAAATAATATCTTACTTTTCGTGCACTTAATTTTTTTAAATACTTAAAATACCAAATATGTTATTTAGAAGCACAAATAATGTTTCAAAATCATTTGCAAAGGTGCACAATCTTTTATTCGAAATCCTCGGGACTAGCAGCATTTCGAAATTCAGAATTTTTCGGGTTTCGGAATAAAGGAATAATTTTTGACTATGCCACGTGTGCATTCAGGGTTTTACGGGCAAATATATTTACTAATGGTAAATAAATACAGCGGATTCTCGAACTTCCATTTTTCGGTTGACCAACAAAAAATAATACAGACTGAAAATAATGAACGCTGTCTTGTAAATCAAACAAACTTTATACATTACTTCAACTTGCATTTTCGTTGGAAACCACGGCCGAAATGAAAATGAACAATGCACGCAATCTTTGCCGAACGTATTTATTTGTTCTGAACGGACGAGCCACACGACAAACTCGTCGGTTGCTGTGGAAACAAAAATTTTGCCGCTCAAGCCTAGAAAAAAAGAAAATAGGATTTTGGAGCTATTCAGATTTCAGAATTTCGGATAAATGATTGTGCACCTGTATTTCCTAAATGCTCCTCATTTAACGGATTAACCAGTAACTAATCATATATTATTTATTTTAAAGTGATTCAGTTCAAAGTACAAAAGAACTTCACATTTAAAGATCTATATTTTGACTACACTCATTGGCAAAATAAACTGAATACACTCAAGGTGTCACCATAAGAGCATTGTACTAGAAATACCTAAAGACTGTCCCACACTATGCATGTACTGCAGTGGACTAATCTTGTTGAAGGTCACATGTACTCAGCATGATCAGATCATGAAGGTTGTAAAACTCAAAAAATACTAAGAGATGCCATAATGATTGCAGCATTTCCATATCTTGCTCTGCTTCCCACCTGTATACAGTACTGGTGGACAAGGGCATATTGCCAGCTGCCGTAACTTATGACTAAATGGAGAGAAACAACATGCTTTAAACCACAGCAGCATTGCTTGCTCCACCAGATTGTTTTATTTTTTCCTATTTTGATATTTTGAGAAAAGTGAAATTTGTGTTCACTTTGCACTACAATACAAAAATGAGAGTTGAATTTTTAACACATATTTAGGCTGCAATTAGCAGTAATATTATTTTCATAACCTGCTTGACATACTGTGGCCTAGTTACACAATAAGAATTTAGTCGAGTATGACCTGTAGCACGAGGTAAAAAGGATTTCCGCAACAATTGTTTATTTCACATATTTTGTCATAAAATTGAAAAAAGTGCAAAACCAAAAAACAAATCTGATGAGTGATGCCCGAACCTCAAGGACACTGTATATCCAAGAGCTGTGGTTTAAGCAAAGATAGGGCTTCACATGTTAAGTTATACTTGGTAGTGCTCAGCCACTTTTAAAGATATTGTTTCAGACACTATAAGATCCTACAGCAATGTGTGCCTTACATAAATATACAAAAAGTAGTATGACGCATGTACATAGGTTTAACAGGTACAGTAAGTCCTCAATTTACGTCTGCGTTAGGTTCCTCAAAACACCAATGCAAATTGAAATTACTTAACTCGAGTCAGACCAGCCGCCCACGCCTACAGGCAAACATTAGTCGGTCGGCCGGCAGCGCACGCGTCAGTCACTGCATTGTGCGACGAACAGTGAAATGACAGTACGGGATACAAAAGTCCAACTACTTACCAGCTTTTCATTTATAACTATTGTAACCAGTTGCTTTAGTATTTATATCAAAAACTGCAATATTAAACCAATGATACAGACGTGTCAAAAGATTTATGTGTTCATAAACCGTTATTACTCCTCCTTTTATTAAAGACTGTGAGATACTACGGCGTGTAAGGACGGTAATTTTTACAGAAAAGAAGATCACGAAAGTCCTCCACAGTGCCATTTGTCATGACCTTCCATGTGACTTGTTTATCTTATGCATACTAACTAACTCTAGCTAAGTGAAGAGAGGCTAGAGGGAGGGCAACAAGTCAGCAGTTGGCTTACCTTCCTCCCTACCAGGCAGGGAGGAAGCAGTCCCAGTGGTGGCAATCAACTCGCTGCCCTGTGGGTACGCACGTATGCACACAGACAATGTCCACATAAAATTACTCAGGAGCTTGTACGTTAACATTTAGTTCTCTCTGTACAGTACTTTCGTAAATTCCGTACACCTGCTTAAACATGGTTTGCCATCTAGAAAATGCGCTCTACTGTCCCTCTATGCCTAAAGTTTCAAGAAAGAAATTTGTTTTCTCCATCCACAGTGTGTGACACAGGTGCCCTGTCGCACATTTCTGACTGAATCAACTAAGCATAGCGACACCTATACTCTTAACTATTCCAAGTTTGTGCACTCAAATGGCATTGGCTGTGCAACAAGCAGCCGCATTGCCTCGGCATATTTCACGAGCTATCAGCAATCAATATGAAGTTAGGTCAGCTGTCTATTTCAAATTTTCTCATGGGAACAGTAAGGGCAGAAAAATCTTCTGAAAACAACTATCATATACTATTTCATCTGCACAGAGTGATATGATCCTGTTTCATAGTTTACAGTGTTAAGTCCAATGTATACTACTAAAAAAACAATTAAAACTTAATATAATTTATGTCATTTTATTATGAAATGCAATAATTGAAAATCAATAAACATATAGCATTGAGGAATTTTGGAACAGTACTCATCATCAAATGTGTAGTAAAAATATTAATGTGACACACATTAGCAATTTTAAACACCACAAAGGTGGGCTAATAAAACATATGCACAGATGTTATGTTGGCAGTACAGTAAACCCCCGATCTAACGACATCGCGCGGTGCCAGGAAATTGTGTCGTTAGATCGCTGATGTCGTTAGTCGCGAGGTAACTAAATTTGATCCCCCCCCCCCCCAAAAAAAAATAAATAAATTAATAAGTGTGGTTTTTTTCTCTAAAATGTATGTAGAACAATTACCGACTTAAAAAACTTTTTCATTGAAATTATACTTTAGTACGATGAAAAGGTGTGTTCCAAATAAAATGGTACCCCACAATCCCCCACCGTGACGTGCGTGGCGGAGCGACACACTCGGTCTGGTTGTGTGGGGGAGGGGAGTGGCCGGGCCGCTGGCCTTGGCTTACCTCCGGGCAGCTCGCTGTGCGCGTGATTTATTCTGCTTGTCTAGCGCAAAGCACATTCAGACCACAACAGAACAACTTATTATTTACGTGAATGTATACGGAAACGATTTTTAAACCTTCCAGTATAGCCATCGACTCTTTTTTTATTGTGCAAGAACTGTTACAGCCTGTCGCCATTATAAGCATTTACGTGATACTAATAAAAGTGCATAGTAAAGAAGAACAAACATTAAAAAAAAAGTCTGTATTTTTTAAGAACTCTGAACGCCTATTATGAACGCGAATTTAGAGCCACTCAAAAGGGCAAAAAAAAAAAACGGACTTTTCAAGGTGCTGTCACATATAAAATAACGACTGAATTACTAATAGAGAAGAAATGGCTTTCAGCGCGCTGGCTGCAGTCGCTCTTATTGCTCCACTGTCGAGTGAGGCGCAAGCATAAAACAAAAACCTGATAAGCCCACATGCCGCACACGGAGACGTGACTGTTGTGTTGGCGTTGTAGGATGTTCTTACTCCGCAGGGCTTTCATAGCGAGCCACGTGAAGAGTGGTCAATAATACAGCGGAAGTTGTCAAGGTCAAGCTGAGATGACTGCAACTAGAGAAAAAAAGATGTGATAACGCTGGATTTTTTTCTTCTATGTACTGCTGGTCCTTTTTTTTTGCCGTGCTGTAATGAGGGCGGAAAAAAACGTCCCCCTTCAACCCCCATCCCCCTGAGCTATCACAAGAAACGGAAACGCATGGGAGAGTCGCCGAGTGGGAGAGGAAAAACAAACGTGTGTCTGCTTTGTGGCGAGACAAGACGCAAGTTGCACGTGACCGTCAGACAGTCAGCAGTTGATGCTCGCGCACACAAGGCACAATCTGGCTTGTTCGCCGTGCATGGAGGGGGGGGGGAATGTTTATTGGCTGGCATGGACAGTCCAAGATGTTTAGAGACGTGTTTCTTACAGCACAGAACTCCCAAAGTAAATTGCAACACAGACAATTTTTCTTACATTTTCGATTTCTTGACCCAAATTTTTCACTGTTCCTCAAAGAAGGTTGTAAATTACCATGGCTATGCCATGTCGCATATCGAACTGCGTAGCTGAGATAAGGCCACGTGGAGGAGTGTGCGAGGGAAGTTCAGACAGGAAGGAGCGTTGAGGAGTGGGAGCATTTGGAGATAAGGCAGTGTTAGTCATCACGTCTCAAATATGTTGGTGTTGCGCGGGCGGCCTACGCACCCAGCGCGCGCTTCAACTATATTCCAGCCAAAGTTTCTAGCATTTTTAAACAGTTTTTTTTTTGTTTCACAGCTATTACTGATTTATGATAACTGCATTATGTTATTGTTTAATGTACACATAATTTTTTTTTAAGTTTTACTGCGATCTATTTCACTTTGCTTAGCTTTGATAAATTTTTAAAATATTAATTTTTCCACAGTTCCTGGAAATTATATCGTTAGATCGCCGATGTCGTTAGATCCAATGTTGTTAGATCGGGGGTTTACTGTATGTCATTAATAGGAAGAAATATATAAATATCTGAAACATACCCTAATAAAAACTAGGCTATCTTCAAGAGGAAAAAATATACTACATAAATTATCAGAAATGTACCCTAAAAATACAAAGACTTTGCCTTCATCATAATACATAACATTATACTTGTGTTGTACTTAATTCACTTACTTGTTATGAAATGTCTTTCAGTGATTTAATAATATGAAGTAAGAAATATTTCTCAAAAGGAACATGGTAAAACAAAACTCAACGAAGGGATACATAAAACGTATACATTTGTCACAGCTATAACACTTTAAAAAAAATCTTTTATGCTAGTTTTTTAAAATCATCATCCAGCTTCATTAAATAATCATCCAGATGAAGTAACGAGTGCATGAGACTACCTGAAATGCTAGCCTGGGAATCAACAAAGTTTTGCAAAACACCGAGAGATTCCAGAGCTTGTGCCTAAGTAACTGGAAGTACGTCGTCATCTTCAATGCTGTCCTCACCACTATCTTCTTCCACATTTTGTGACATCACACACAGTTCTTCAACTGACAGTGTGTGACAAGGTAAGATGTCATCTGCAGATACGTAGTCATTGACAGATGATGAACAGCCCAAGACCTCTTGCAGAGTTTTGCCATTCATGTAGTGGTGATGGTGTCACAAGTTCATCTTCACTATTTTCCACTGCTGTAGATGGCAAAACAGCATGCTCAGCTCTTGCATCACTGTCATGGGTAAATCTTGCCTTCTTAAAACAGTTCAAAATGACTGAAGGCTGCGGAGAGTTCCAACATGCAATCAACAAGTGCACTGAAAACAGGAGGCTTATTTTCTTTAGTGTTCTCTTTGCCTCTAAATCACACAACAGAATCTTCCAGAAATGTGACCTGAATACAGTATTTGTTTGAAGACTTTGATGATTCCCTGGTCTATGGGCTGGAGGCATGATGCGATGTTTAGTGGAAAGAATTATACATGGATATTCCCAAGAGATGTTTCAGTTGGGCGTGCTGAGCATTGGTCTAAGAAAAGTATTACTTTCCTGTTTTGGCAACTGAACTTAGCACCTAGGAATTGCAGATATTGTACGAACAGTTTACACTTCATACAGGCATTCATATTACTCTCACATCAGCTAGGCAACCTTTTAATGTTTTTAAAAACATCTAGGTTTGACCGATTTTCCAATCACAAGTGGTGGAAGTTTCTCACTGCCATCTGGCTTCTAGTAGCCTAGTATTTCATTCCTTACTTCTCTTACCACCACTGCACTTTTCACCTTTGAAAGCAAATGATTTGTCAGGCAATAAGTTAAAAAAACAAAGCACAGTCATCCAAGTTGAAAATATCTTTTGCTTCATAATCATGCAAAAGTGAAGGAAGAACAGTAGTTTGCCAGGTTCTCTTTCACAGCTTCATCTACACATGCATTTTGCCACTGACTGACTGTGGAACGAAAACAATACCAGTACATTTTTTAAATTGGTCAATCCAACCATTTGATGACTTGAAATCAATAACACCAACCCTCAGAGCTATTTCTTGGGCTTTCTCCCACAAAATTGTCCCGTTTACGGACACATCAGCTGTACGCACCTGCCTACACCATTCTAGAAGCTTGTCATTTATGTCCTGATATTTTCCACACCTACATTTTTTAACAGTAACAGATTTGGCTGAACATTAATATTGTCTCCAGATTTGAAACAATTGTGTTCAGGGTAGTCACTGGTATTTCTAGTTCTCGTGCAATGGAAATTCATGTTTTTCCACGATTTATGTCCACGTGTTTAATAATGATCAACTTTCCAAAAAAAAGGTTTCCCTTTTTTTACAGCTGTACTAGCAATTTTGTTTGTACACAACACAACTTAACGGGTAATACACATTCCACTTACATTTAATATATATTAGGGAAATTTATATTTTATCTATAAATGTTAACAAAAAATATCAACATAACCACAGAATACACAAATCTACTGGCCACACCCTTCAACACATCTGCTTTATGGCCGTATTTAGGATATTTTCATTTAGTTACTTGGCTGGCCATTAGGCGAGATTGGAATGCTGTTATCGGACGTCTGGTTTCTCGTGAAGTGTACAGTATTATGTGTGTGTGTTGCGGAATCTAGGACACTAAGAAAACTGTTATAGGGCAGTTCACGCATTTCATAAATATTGTAGTATGTATACTATGCATTTATTAATGTAACAAAAACAAACAGACATGAACTATATAAATTTTCACACCAATTTGTATCTTCTAATGGAAAAATAGATATGCTAAAAGTGGTAACAAAAATGTTATTTAAAGGAAATGTTTACATTGCAGTAATGGATGAATTGTTGGAACCAAAAACATACTGCATTATAAGTGATAAAACTTTATGAACGTGAACATTATCGCCAAGGTTCCACTGTATTATATTAAAGATGATTTAACAACAGCAACTAAATGTTTAATCATTAAGTCTGAATTACAAACACAGTACTAGAGCATCAGAACAACTTCCTGCTGCAACAATACTATTAACCAACCTGCTAGCTAATGAGTTAAGAGCTTGTCTGTGACAATCATATGTAGTCTTACCAGGCCACAGGCCAGGTGGAGTTGCACCTGGTCGCAGCAGGTGTTCGCAGAGTGTCTCGGTGGCAGGTGTGCACTTGTTGGTAACGGCAGATGTGTGACACTTGAGTGTGTGTGGCAGATCAGTGACGGTGGCAGGGCCTGTGTGAACTTGACACCGACGTGCGACACCTGCCATCCCCGCCATCTGCCAGTGCAGGACACATGGCTTTGTTGCCCCCTCCCTCTACCAGGGCATGAAGAAGGCAGTCTGGAAGCAGCGGCCGTGAGGGACAGAACGAGAGAGAAGTGGTGCGCTTCGAGACTCTGATTCGTCCACCGAGAAACATAATGCGCATGTGCAACTATCCGGGCCAGAGTTTTACTTGTTTCGCCATTTGGAACTGGCTCGCTTAAGGCCCTAGGGTATGGGGGTGTGAACCGCCCCATAAGTGTCCATGTAAGGTGTAGTTTTCTCCAGATCCTCCCTGCTTTTCCCGATCCGCAGCTGTTTCGACTCGCCAGATGAGAGAGGGGCACGCCGGCACGAACAGACCACGACCCATCGAGCCTCGTGTTCCCGGCTACACGCTTAACCGGGTGGCGCCCAGAGAATTCTGACGCAGCTCCGTTCCACCTCACTCTCACCGGACAACCCTGGAATGGATAAAGTATAAATCTCTGTGTGTTGAAATTTTCAAAGTCTTCCGTTTCAAAGGATTCACAACACTGTCACAGTGTTTAGCAAAATCAAGAAGTTATTCTTTGTTAGATATTATAAGCAAGTTTCTTCACAACCTCTCTTTTACCTAATCTGTTAAATGCAGCTTCTATTCAATTGTCACAACCACCTTTTTATGTTTACATGCCATTTCAATTGTAGTGTAGTAAACTTGGCTGATGCGACCAGCACCGTTAACTGTGAACACAATCCCATATGGTGGTAAAGAATTGCACATGTGCACATCTATAGTGCAGAGAACTACAACTGTCTAACTCACATACATCTACTATATTTCAGTAATCAAAGTCACTGCAAACCTTACAATTTATGTACGGAAAAATGTGACTACACTGATAAAACTCACTGTAAAATGTCTGAAATATTTAGCACAAGAAAACTATTAAAGCCATGCTCCAATGTTTATACAGATTTCGCAATAATAATTTTGTTAAGCTTGGACAAAAGCAGATATAATAAATATGTCTGGCATTTTTGTTTAAAAAGTTTTTGCAGCAATAGGTAATTTTTTAAGGCAAGAAATTATACAGTTATGACTAATGTGTCAATTAACCAACATTTTAATTGTGAAAAAATTAGCTAAACCATAGTTTTGAGTATCTTAAAAAAAATTATCCAACATGGTAAAAAATATTTTAAACTAAACTGCCCAACAAATTTTTTTTAAATCTGCTCTCTTTTAGGTTTAAAATAATAATTATCGCGAAAACAGTAAAAATAGGGGAGCATGGCCTTGAAATCTGTCATGAAACGTAGAATTAAATCATGATACACTTTACATGTGTTGACAGCCCACTCATCTGTATCGAAACATTACCAAACATCAGTTTTCATGGATATTAAGACTTTTTATTTAATAAATAAACTTGAACATAAATTTGGCTGTTTGGAAGCCATCTCATAGAGTAAAACAATCATACATCACAGTGAACAGATAACTATATACATATCAATAGCGCGATAAAGTTAACAGTGACACGTTTAAAACTCTGTCCACTCAGCGACTGCCAGACCATGATTTGCTCTAGGAGGGTGAAGGGAAAATGCTGCATCACGCTAGTCTATTTGGGCAGGCACGTGCGACTGGTAAGCGAAAGCGTTGGTCACAGCCTGCAAAACCAGTACATTTCCCGTTCATTTTCCACATTTCCTGAGAAATTTCAGTATAGTACTTTTAATGTGATATAACGTTAACTTGTGCCACCAAAGTAAAGTAATGATAACCATAAAATTTTTATGTTATTTTTAGAGGTGACGAAGGTATGTAAAATATATTGCTTTAGACAAGTATTTAATTAAAATACTTCCTTTTACACAAATCTGTAAATTGATTGAATTGTTGAAAGTCCTCTTTTGTTGCATTTTTGATGGTTCAGTCTGTGCTCGGACAGCACGGCCTTGCAATAACCCCCGAAGATTTCTTGTGTATGGATTTTCTACTCAGCCTCAGTTTATTATATTATGCCTTATGAATAACTATAGTGCCCACTGGAATTTGGACTTTATTGTCTGTGCCCCTGTGTTTAAAAAGTGCACCGTTTAATGGGCAGGCACCACCTCGCCAATCTTCGTGAATGTTCGGGTCCCGTCACCCACCTTCGTTGCCTCCCTCATTTAGTCCCTTTCCCTCCCCTACTTCCCCTCCCCTACCTGGCCTTCTGCCATCATGTGCTCCGGCACTCTGTGCCTTACGCCCGCCGAGCAAAGTTGCCTGCTACTCGTTACCTCACCGCTCCATTGGCATACGTCAGATTGACAAGCTAACTTTCTTTGAATAGTGTCGTGCATTCCAGTGTTTTCTACGGTTCGATAAACCGCATGTTTACCCTCGTTTGGTTTGGTTGATATTAGTTTTGTTTTCGTTTAGCTTTCTTTGCTTGTCTTACCTTTCTCTTTCTAATTAATTACGTGCCGGCTGAGTGTCAATGAGTGAGTTGATCAGAGTCAAGCTCTTTTTGGTAATTATGTTATTTATATTAATGTAAATGTATCCTTGCTGCAGGTCCCTATTTATTGTAACTTTCAACTGCATATTTGTATTTAACTTTCAGCTTGTGTGTTCCATAATGTAAATTTCAAATTGCCAATATATTTGATGACGCTGATTAACATGCTATGTGTTCGTAAAGTAGATTCACCCCTCACTTGTGTTGTCCGTTATGTTTTGTGTGTACTTGTACGGCCGTAGATTCACAGCCCTTGCTCAACTTGCCCATTTTGAATGGACAGGGTGTGTGTGTCCAGCCGACTTTGACTGAGTGGGCACAAGTCAATGTGAACAACACCAAAATGCATATGAATAGGAATTGTGGAAGAAATTTTAAAACATGAGGGTCCAGCACAATATCATATTATTTACATATACTTTTCTAGACAAAAATTTTCATAAAACAAAATTTAACAGTTATGAAAGTTATAATTACCCTCCAAATATTTCACTTAGTCCTAACACTTTAAAACTGTGAGCTAAACTTATTTAAGTCACATTTTATGAAACAACATACTGAATGTATAAACAATATTAGGTTGAAGAAACAAGTGCTATGAGATAATAATTTCAATTCTTAATTATAACCCAAATACCTTGAACGTACTCAATCATGTTTCGCATGTTTCCCTATATGTAGGCGCAATAATTTTACTGTTTGTTATTTACACTGTTCTTTTCTGCCGATAAAATTAATGCTATATTTTGTCATTCATTTCTGGTTTTTCATAAGATGCAAAACAAAAATTTTTGCCATTTTAAGCGACATCAATTCAGTCAAATTACACATCACAACTTCATCAGAATCGCAACAATATTTGTACTTTAACCTTGCTGTCGCACAAATAAAGTCAATCTTTATTCAATTACAATGTTAACCAACAAAAAAATTACCTGGGGCCTATTCCACCAACAGACTTTGCAACGTTTCGCTTTGCACTTTGCACTTTTAATTTGTACTTCTGCACCACGAAAACTGTAATTTGCAAAGCAAAACATGAAAAGTGCAAAGAGAAAAGAGCAAAGACTTTGCACTTTTGAGCCCATTTCTGTTCCACAATAATCTCACTTAGTGGAAAGTATTTATGAATATTTGCAAAGTTTTCAGACATTGTGCAAAGATAATTTTCCATTTGCAGCTAAACTATGTGTGGTATATTGTTACTTAATAATTGATTTGAGGTTGTTAAATGTTATTACGTATAAACTTGGCATGTAAGAATCTATTTCAAGTAACGTCATGAAGAGAAATGACGATGTGATAGGCGTAACAGTAGCACATAACCTACAAAATTAAAACAAGAAAAATGTTTAGACACAAATCTGAAGAAGAAAACAGAAGACCATCTAGGAAGAATAATAAATCACGAATCAAGTTTAAGATTAACAATGATGTTCAATTTAAATAATGTTTTAGTTTAGGTGCACAGTAGGTTGAATTGATTTTGGTTGCGATCGGGCCACGTCTTCAGAACTTTACACATAGCAGTAAATGTTTATCACCCAAGCAACAAATACTTTTATGTATACATTGGTTGGGCAATGTAGGACAAATGCATAGTGTAGCTTCAATGCATGACTTTCCGTCCACTCCTCCTTTTGTTTCTGTACGTGCATGAGAATCTTCTAAATAAAACATCTTTTTTTTAATTTTATAAGTTCTATTTTGCTCATTTTTAAACACAACTTCTTGTTTTTTACTCATCATACATTTTAGAACCTACAAACTTGAAATGAGTAACATAAACAATGAATATAAAATAATGCAAAGACTTTGCAGAATGGCTGGAAAAATGCAAAGCGGTTGTAATTTTTGGTGGAACACATTTGCTTTGGAGTTTTCAGTTTTATGCAAAGTGAATAGTGAAAAGTTGCAAAGTCTGTTGGTGGAATAGGCCCGAAGTACCATGTAAAAACAGAATGAATAAACATATTCACTAAACCCACGACAAAACCTAAACAGTACGCCCACCATTTTCTCGTCTACTTTGATGTACTCGAATCTCGCTTTCACTGTCAAAAATAGATTCTTGAAATAAATGTGTTATTTATACGGAATGCGTCAAAAATTTCGTATTTACTTTGTGATTTAGCACAGAATGATCGGAATTCGTGATTTTAAACAAAATTTAAAAATTTGCAACTTTGCGCATCGCAAAAAACACTCGTATCTAGAAATAACTAAAATTGCAGCAGTCAAAGTACTGTCCAATTTATTGTCGACTGATAACGAAATGATTGGTGGCAGAGAAATACCCACAGAAAATAAAAATTTCAAGTACATTTCCCGCACATTCCTGACCAAGAAAAAATCACGTACAATTCTCATACTTCCCGCAATTTCCCAATCGCTGGACACTCTTGAGCCTATAAGATAGGGCAACAAGCACGTGTATCATGCACTAAATACCCAGAACAAATAAAATGTATAACTATTGTCAGTCCTAGATTTATATACAAACAGAAGAGATGCGTGGAACACCATAAACAATGTTATTCTGAATCAATGACTATTTAAACTGAAAACATGGGTACTCAAACATTAGAGACGTCAATTCGAAACTACGTAAATAGAGGACTTGCTGTACTAAGAAACACTGAATAAAATTTAATTATTCCTTCCTCATGCCAAGGCTCCATGAAAGACGGCACACGATGGCCTGACCCTCAATGAAACAATCCTCTGTTAGTGGTCCGTAAGGTCAATCTTAGCCTAGGACAGGAGTATGAAATTTTATGTTTTTTTTTTTTTCAAAAGCATATAACAGTAACTATTAATTTAGGTAGAATTAATTATCATGATAAGAGAAGCATCCATACAACCTTTCTCTTGAAGGCCAATGATGTTGCCTCATTTCAACTCAGCTGAGGCTTTTTGAATGTGCCATAAGAGCACGCTATATGCTCACTGAAATTGGCTTCGTGACACTTATTTTAAGACCTTGTTCCACGCCTTATAGCTCTCTCTCTTACCCCCTTCTCTCACTATATATATGTATTTGCACACACAGAAAGAGATAGAGAGATAAAGAGTGAGAGTGAGAGATAAAAAAAGAGAGAGCAGAAATCAAAAGGTAAATATCATAATTAGAGGCACCTGTTTTTTGCGATGCACAAAATCACTACATTTTCGCAAAATTTGCCAATTCTTTTTGAAATCATGAAATTTATCAATTATGTGCAAAATTACAAAACAATTGCGTAGATTTTAAGATTTTAGCGTGTTCCATAGTAAATTGAGTTTGATTCAAGATATTGACCATACGAATACAGAATTTTGATTTTCGACTGCGAAAGCAAGTTTTGAGAGTATCAAAAGAGACATGAAAATTGCGGTTGTTTAAGTTAAGTAACGCCATATGTTTGTTTATCCCTTTTTACATGATTCTCATTTATTGTAGTCTTAAATTCGTAGTGATAAAATTAATATTATATCTTTTATTACGGCAACATTAATTACGAACAAAGAAATTTACGTTTGTAATAATGTGACGCATATTTTGCCAGAATGGAAGTCTCGGAAAACTACACAATGGAATTTTTCATTAAACATCGCGTAAAATACAAAGAATGAATGAAATAATCCAGCATAAATTTTCAGGCGACAAATAAGTGTGAAAACGGGGAATTTGTTACGTCTAAAATAGAACATTTAGAGGAGAAACACAAATGCAGAAATTCAAGGTATGCATGTTATTATATTAAAAGTTTTTTATTGTTTATGACTTTTTTTGTAACTTTGAGTAATTAATACAGATGCAGTGCCATAAAATATGACGTAAATAAATTTATCTCACAGTTTAACTATATAGTTGGTGGTTAAATTGTTAGGAGGTTCAACATAACCTAATACTAAGTAAGCCTACTGAATTTTCTGCATACATTTTTTTTCAAAAGTATCTGATTTTACTCTAGGGAAATAATACACATAATAGGTTATTCTTGTGACTAACAATATTTTAAAAATTGTGTTCGCATTCAATTCATATGTATTGGTGTGGTTATAATCCTAAACTAACTATCAAATGTAACAAATGGGTAGATTTTTTCAACCACTCAGTTAATTTATTTTAATAAAGGAAGTAATTTTAATTAAATATAAACTTAAATTACAATAGTTTGCCTGCATTCGTTACTTCCAAATTGTTTGTTCAGCATTTATCAAATCAGCGAAATTTACGACGAAATTATATGAAAAATAACAAATAAGTCAGAGAAATTGGCTCATCAAAATTGACGAAATCACGTATATAATTTAAAATAGCAAATATAAGTTTTGTTTTCTTCAGGTTAATTATTATGTTGTGTATGCATTAGTGTAGTTGCACAATATTTTTAAATGCATTTTAATTATTTAAGTAATAAAATGCTACACAGTTGCATAACATAGTAAAATTAATGGATTAAAGTCATGAAATCCAAATTACCAACTAGAGAACTTGTTAATTCACTGTGGGTATAAACTTTTGCATCACAGTTTCAATTGACAGGAAATAAGTTTGTCATTAACTTCAAAAAAAGTCACCAAAATTGTGTGTGTATGTCTATATATATATATATATATATATATTATTTATTTAGTTTTGGTTGCTGCATGCATAACCTAGTTTTAATTGCTACGAGTATACTTGGTAGAATTTCTGGTGAACTTAAGTAACTCCTTGTATGTCACTTTTGCTTCAGGGCCTACAAATCTTAATGGTTTCAGCAGATCTAGATATTTCTCTTGAGTTGGAAGTAACCCTAAAACAGTATTTAAGGTGCATTACTTACCTTAGAATGGGTTTACTGAAACAAAATAATAGGCCTACCTGCTATGCTACAGAAAAATAAGAAAAGACTGATGAAGGCCTAATATAGTTTGCATTTTCCAAAGGGTATTGGTTTTACAAAACTTACATGTTTTACTTATTTAACAGTGTGTACAATTTTACTTTGTTTACAAAATAT
This sequence comes from Medauroidea extradentata, assembly GCA_003012365.1. NCBI lineage: Eukaryota > Metazoa > Arthropoda > Insecta > Phasmatodea > Phasmatidae > Medauroidea > Medauroidea extradentata. The sequence continues at coordinate 81,907 of PNEQ01001492.1, read as the reverse complement.
AATTTTACTGCATTCGTTACATGCCTGTTTTGAAGTGACTAAGAATAAAATAAATAGGACCAGCTAATGTTCGTACTGCGGTTTTGGTAGAAAGAATTTCCCACTTTGAAAATTGGTCTGTGGAATTGTACCAAGTAGCCAGCAATGCGGCCAACCCACAATACTGTAGTACTGGCTAGTGAGCGGCGGGAGACCTACGCCAAACTTTACTTTTTATTCCAATTTTTTATGCAAGTTTATTTACGGAAGATCTCAGGGTCAATTGCGTTAGGATACATGGTAATCCCATCTTGGGGTAAAATTAGAAGGCTACAGGCTGCGGAATGTCACAAAAACACACAAAAAAACGACAACATCAGAAATATTCATGGTCAATTTCCTTTTAATTGGTTTTCTTTGCAATACATAACCTTACTCTTCTCCAAAAAAAACCCTAATTGAAATGTAGTGGCACACCTCGGAAGTGTTTTATTAGAGGCCACATTAGGTAGCTAACCTCAATTGCGAGTGAAGTCTCTTAAAGGCATATTCCATTTATGCTGTAAGAAGACACAAACCAAATGTTAATCTTTTAACTGACAATGTGGTCAAACATCTCCCCTACCTAGCAAAATCTCCTTCTACCTCTCCGTTCTTTCAAAAACATTCCACCATTCTTTCTCCTTTTATCTCCCTTCATCGCATTCCCGCCATCTTGTCTCCCATCTCCCGCCTAGACGGCCAATTGCCACTTCCCCAGCAGCGCTCCTAGTGGCCACTCCACAAGTTAGATTTTACAGTCAGTTTTTACCAATATGTATTTTCAAACATCAAAGGGAATATAAACTTTGTCATGCCTGTTCACATACTTAAAACATACATTATTATACTTAATTATTACTTGTTAATCAAAACAAAACTTACACGTGGAAAATAATTTGGTATCACTGTACGTCATTGGTCTCTTACTAGCCAATGAATTTAAACCTACTGCCGCCCATATAATACAAAAATAAAGAAATTGATGCTGCCAAACCACCAAGGTGGTAACTTGTATGCTAAAATTAGACAATTCTGATCCTAACTGTTCTTAAACAATGGTATCTTGGATCTCAAACACCACCATCATCATTTCACCAACATCTAAAATTGATGTACTATACTCTGTCCACTCTAAGGTTGCAGCAGAAATACAAATTGCTAGCGAAATTAATCAAAGAAATTTAATTATATCTTGATTCTTCACAATTTGATCCCAGTCAAACACAACAAAATGGTCACAATTAAACTATCCTTAATCGTAAATAATATACAAGCAATTAACAAACAAGGGAAAAAATAATGTCCAAATACCAGGCAAATTTTACAGGGCTGGCTGCAGGATATTCTACACCAGTATACATTATATGTGCTTCTGTGTTCTACTACTATCCGTGGGTGGTGCGCTGAGAATACTATTACCAGAGTGAGTGAGAGAGAGAGATTTTTGGTCAACGCTCAACATTGAGGTCTTTAGCTCGGGTGAGGGGTGACATGATGTGAGTATTGTTCAATGCCGGAAATAAAAGGGCGGGAAACTGGAGATCTCCGAAGAAACACACCGACCAGCGGCATCGTCCTGCACAATCCCCACATGCAAAAATCCGGGGACCAACCCAGCCAGGAAACTATTACCCAAATTGGTCATGACGAGAAAGGACACTTCTTCACAAATTTGGGGTATAGATAACCTGGCCAAATTCACAGAAGTACTTGATCGACATCAACTACCTTAAATGGTGACGGCTTATGTCGAGCATTCTGAATTTCAGCAATCCCTTCCTGCAGTACCTTCTCCATCCTCGTCTGGTTGAGAGCACTATTTGGTCATACTCTAGGTAGGAGTGTCCCCTAATAGGAAAGGTAACCTTGATTGTGTCTGTGACAACATACTGTAGATACCTTAACATTGTATAGTGCACGTTTCATCTGCAACAAAAATTACAAAATGTGTCACGGCTTCTCACCACAATGCAACATAGAAGCGACTTCTGCAGCTCCCTTCTTCCCAATTACATCAGCGTAGCAGTAGAATATAACTTCAATCTTTGATAGTACATGAATATTGAATGAATAAAAAGGCAATTGCCTGCAATAATAAACATTGTTAATGTCACTGTTTGAGATAGGAAGATTCTTCTGAAAGTCAATCAAAATACTTTCTTTAGTATTGGATTGTATTGCTCTTACTCTGGAAACTGTTCTCCAGGGGTAGAAGACCTGGGCTTTTCTCTTATGCACTTCATTGTCAATTTCTAGCTTATTTATTTCTCTCTCATTTGTTCATTTTGAAGTAGCTGGAAGTTTTATTTATTATTTCTCCAGTATTTAAATCTTTGCTAAATATTCATCACATGCACTGCATGTATCAGATTGTTATGGGTAACCAAATAAAATATTGAATTACATCTTCAAAATGGATCCGTAATATACATATGATACCTTTGCTTTCCTCCTCCCATGTACAACTTGTACATTTTCTTGACATTTGTATTTTCAGGTAAATATATATTTTTGAAGTCTTCTTAAGACTGTAGAGACTTCTTTTTAATGATGTTATGTGTGTAGTACAGTAACTGCAAATTTGGTTCGTTTTAGAAGTGCTTTATAGAACTTTCCATGTGTAAAGAACTCCACCACAGCCAACCTACCCCAAATTAAAATTTTTTTAAAAATATTATTCATTATAAATAATTAATTGCAAACTGGCGACTGATGACCATGTAAGTATGTCTGCCCATCTGCCAACGAGGGGACAGTGTTGAATGTGCCTCGTGTGCAACAACCAGTGCAGCCAGATTTATTTAATATTTCCAGCAATTTATTTAAATAACTTTGTAAATTTTAATACTTTAGAGATAATTAAAAATTAAGATTTTCAGCTTTATTTTGATAGTTTCTCAGGCAAGAACTGGCCTGAGGCATCCACCAACTATTCCAGGAATTGTTTTACCCAGTTGCTCTGCTTAGAGCTGGCCACAAGGGAGGAAGCACCTTGCAGCCAATAGCGACGTTTCATGTCTGCTATTGGCCAGACTTTATTTGAATCTGCACTTAGCGACATAATTTTGATGTTAAAACTCTTTAATTAAACTTGCAATTGTTAATTTAAATGTCACAAAATGTATTCAATCTGTTTCTCGTGACATGTAAGGTAAATTAATATTTAAAAACATAAATTTTACTGTGCAGCTTTTGTAAATTTGAATACAGTTGACTGTTCTCCAGCAAGATGGCACTGCGGAAGACTACTATGGCATAGGTCATTAGGAGGCCCAAGATGGTCTATTTGATCAGGGGCGACCCAGAAGGCTGACGCGGGTGAGATGGAGGGAGAGTGAGCGTGGCGAGCGGCCATAGTGGCGTTAAGTGACGCTTTTGTTGACTTTTCATTATCTTCTTTCTTCTCTTTTATTTTAAGTCTTGAGAAATGACCAAAGATAATTAATATTGCGGTGGTGGTATAAGGAGAAACAGTTTTGAGGCTGTAACTTGATCTGGATATTTTTGACTAATCAAAGTAATTGTTAACCACGTGGTAAATCATAGTGAACCATTCCTTTCGGCCTAGCTTCGCAGTGCCAGCTCGTTTAATAAGTAATTATCATCTGTAACCAGCTGTATTGAGTGTGAGTAATGAAGAATAAACGTAAGTAAAACCACTAGTAGTCTATTTATTAACTGTTTTAACTTACGTCTTGCACAAACCCACGCCTGAGCTAGCCGAGATCACCAACAAATCAGTCAGGTATTATGTGAAGAAGTAGACCCGTTACACATGCTTCCAACACTTATCCTTCCTTAAGAGACTTTTTAAGTGTATTTGTTTCGTCAATATACCATGCAATGCTGAAAAAACTTGTAACACAGGCACTTCCATGGATCCCTTGTCTGTAGTCACTCTAACATTACAAGAATATGAACTGTAGTGAAACATGGCATCATCATCTTTCAACTAACGCGATCTCCTCTGTGTAATAGACTTAACTGATATTGGTCCACACAAATAAGAGTCTTGTTTGTCGTTGGAGGTAAGTTGATTAAACTCTATAATGAGACATGAATACTCATTTTCACCTACGTATTTAAAACACTTAAGTCGTTTACACTCGCAATCTTGTCTTGTATTGAGAGACGCTAACTTTACTTCATCACATCTGCTATACGCCCTGGCTTTGCTCATCTTATGTTTTTATTAGTCTTCTGGGTCTATTAATTTCTGTTTCACAGAATTTAATGGACTTAATAACAACTTATTCGCAAACAACAAACAGAGTACACCAGAAGAATACTGCAATCAACATAATACTCAGTAACACAATACCCAATATAACATTGGTAGAACAGTTTCATAGTACATGAGGAGAAGGCTGCTTGTGAAGTGACTGAATCCATCTTTATAGCTATATTGTGATGCACAAAACAATCTGCAAGTCTTAATTTAAGGTACTATATAGAATGCACTCAGAAAATAAAGTGAGCCGAAATATGAATTATTAAACTATTAAAAGATAGAATAGAAAATTTTCAGTTACATTGTAAACTATATAGCTAAATATTTTGTATTTAGATGCTTTGTATGTTTCAATACAACATTGGCAATTAAATATGGTTTCAAGGATTTCCAAAACAAATTCATAGGTATAATGATTCAGCAAGCTTATTGAACATTACTCCTGTTGCTCTACAATGACATTTAAACTTTTGTTCCTGTAAAGTAAATATTCAGAGATTACTTTCACCATGACTATTGACTTTTTTCTTCTGTTTGAAGAGTGCAGTATATTCTTCACAACTTACTGTTCATGCCTCTAACTCATTCTTGGGGGGGGGGGGAGAAAGAGACATATTTTCCCTTTCTTCCTATTGTCTTCATATGTACGTCCCATTGTGGTACATCCGTGCAAGCAAACAACATTAACATGTCGTCTACCACATTTTTATTCTGAAAACAGCCTCTTGTTACTTAAAATAACGTGAGACTTTTTTTGCTTAATGTAGTGTGATTGAAATTTAATTACAATTATTCTTGTACTATGTATTACAGAAAGTCATGTTTGCTGAAGCAATATAAAGAGTGCATCGCACATTAAAAATTTATTTTTACCTAAAAAATACATATTTAAATATAAAGTGTGAATCAAAACACAAAATTTAGTTTCCATTTCTTTTATTTTAATTGTTCTATGTCAAATAACCAAGCAAACATAAAATATTGTGATTCAATTACTATAAAATAAAAAACGGGTAATTAAAAAATATAAATTAGTAAATAAATTATGATGCGAGTTTCTGAGAATATAACTGGAAAACTGTAGGCTGTATAACTTAAATTTTTGAAGAGTTTGCCACAAACACATGAAAAAAACACAAACATGAAAAAACAACCACTTGGACTTACAAGAGCTGTTTTTTCTCTGCTGGAGTAATTGTCATTATGTTGAGCAAAGGGAGAAGTAAACAAAATTCAATTTCATGACTATGTTCTTTCATCACAAATAATGCTTGGGTATAAAGCCATCAGGAAAAAATTAAAATCTACAATCTTTAGCTAATTTATACAGTAGAACTCCAATTCAACGAAATGCCATGGGACCCAAAATGTTTATACTCTAAATCGATGTTTCGTTAAATCCGACTTTATATTTCTTTACCCCCTTCCCCTTTTTTTCCAAAAAAAATTAATAAGTTGAATCCTCAGTCATGTTTTGTCAGAATTTAAGGTAATTTTTAAAAAGTCTATTGGCTCAAAACAATAACAAAACACATTCACCACCAACAGGTAAGGCACAGCTGTGAAAAGAAATAAATTGACGAAAAAACTTTAAAAACTTCCAGTGGAACGCTTGGTGAGTGTGCGCATGGTGAGTTACGCCACCCCTGCGTGTGCCATCAACACGTGAGAAGTGATAACCAACAATGCCGAGTTGTCAATATTTCCATCTCTCTCCTGCCTGCTCCACTAACAAAATTCAGGAAATTCTCATGAAAAATAGTAAAAAAAAATGTTTTTTTAAAAATGAAAACTGAACTAAAAGCTTGCGAGACAACGGTAAAATAATAATTACGTACACACTGCTGTGGCCATTGTAGCATGCAGACTGTCGCGCTCGTGAAACAAGTTCGTTGGTCAGCTCGCTAAAAATACTTTGCACTCGAGAGACTTTTTGGCATCAGAGAAACAAATAATTTACGTTTACGGTGATAAATTCATTGTAAAAAGTCTGCAAAAATAAAAGGGCTGTTTTTTATCAGGGCGGTGAGGGAAAGGACGTACGTGTGCCAGTAGAGACTGTTTTACTTCTTTGTTCATGTGGGGAGAAAAACTGTACATAGTGTTTCATCATTATCGTTCAAGCTGATAAATAGTGTAGTACATGCCTAGGCCGTGTACACGTACCTATTTGCGTGGTACTAGCTGGCCTTTATGTAGGTCCTAGGGCAAGAGTCATGAATAGTGTCCTCAGGGGTTTTTTCATCAGAGTTTTCCCCGTGCCTACGTCCTCTGCAGTGTTAACGCCATCAAACCATCATACCCTGAGATACGCAAACACATTCCTGGAGGGGCACAGACCAGGTGCTGCTCAAGTACCGTTTCGTTTCAGAACAGTTTACTGCACTTGTTCGATAACCTGCAGCTCTTTGTGTCCGAACTCCAACCCCCTCTGCCTTCTCCAGACTGTGACAGTACCTAATACATTAACACATAAGAGGTTATATTTTCATGCTTAAAAAGTTAAATTGTTTGCATGTTTGGCAAATGATTCACATGTCACTGTCGAGACAGCAAATGCCAAGACAGAAATATAGTCACAATAACTTAATAACAAGTAATAAGTTAAAGCACTGCTTAAAAACATATTTACAGTAGAGCCCAGATTTAACAAACTCGGGAATAATGAAAACAGAAAATTAACAAAAGGACTTTTAGTAACCTTAAAAAAATAACAAAAAATTTATTACATAACTAAGTGACTTTGATAAAATCTAATATTAATTGTAATTTTAGTCCTTTAAAAATACTACCACCGACCACCGTACATACTAAATTCCCTGTCGAAAAGCTTAAACCATCCATCGAGAAACCAAAAAAATTTGTTAAAATTCATTGAAAACTTTAGCAGTGGGAGTGATTTTGAGATACGCTCGCATGGATGCGGCCAAGCGAGCACCACCAAGTTGCATAACAAGCGCACGTCTTGATCCTCATCCTGGTGGTTGGCGAGTGAATGAGCATCTAGGTATCCAGTCTCCACAGCGTGGCGGTGGACAGCACAAGATCTAATTCACAAATAGTGCTTCGTGTCTCCGTTAGAATGCGCTGCAGTGCCACGTGTTCTATTGATTAATTATATTATCGATGGAATGCAGTGGTGTGCAGCGTGATTATTTACACTCGCCTCCCGTGATAAAACAAGCGAGATTATAAAAAAAATATGTGATATTATTTATGTAGACTTTCTACAACGAATTTACTACCGTAAACGTAAATAATTTGTTTCTCCGATGCTAAAAAAAAACACTTGAATGCCAAGTACTTTTAGCGAGCAGACCAAAGAGTTTGTTTCACGAGCACGGCTGCATACAAGCTGCAAGGGCCGCCACAGTTTTCATTAAAACAATTTTTTTTACTATTTTTCATGGGAATTTCCTTAATTTTTTTGATGGAGTGGACGGGAGAGAGGCAGAATTATTGACGACTCGGTGGTGTTAGTCATCACTTCTCACATGTTGACGGCACGCAAGGGCGGCCTAACTCACCTTGCGCCCGCTCGCCGAGCATTCCACTGGAAATTTTTGAAGTTTTATCGCCGATTTTTTTTCTTTTCATGGCTGGGCCTTACCTGTTGATGGTGAATGTGTTTTGCTATTGTTTTGAGCCAATAGACATTTTAAAAATTACCTTAAATTCCAACGAAACACGCCTGAGCATATAAATTTTTTTTTGGAAAGAGGGGGAGGGGGTGGGGGAATATGAAGTCGAATTTAACGAAACATTGATTTAGAGTAAACATTTTCGGGTCCCATGGCATTTCGTTAAATCAGGGTTCTGCTGCACATAAAAGATACAGCCAAGTTATACACATACATACCCTTGTACTTATGGGGGAAAACATTCAATATGGCTTCTTTCAGTTCACACATACAAAGCAACACAGTTTCTTATTCAGTGTCGTTCGAAGTCTCTACGAAAACGGTCAATTAGCAAGCAATGTTAGCTTTAAACTGTCCAATAAATAAAGCTTGTATATTGGCAATTAACTGGTTAATAATTGTGCCGGTTCTGCTAATGGTGTATTTCAATTGAGTTCGGCAGAGGTGTAACTGGCGCACCATAAAAACTGCATGGCGTATTAAAATTGACTGTGCTGGAGGCACATGCAGAACAATCTGAAAACTGGCTGAGGGTATGCAAGTCATTTAATTGCCTGGGATGAGTGCATATAGAATATGCTCTAACAACTGGAATACCTCTCATTTACAGAAAAAAACATTCATGCCAACAAATAACTTTTATTATATAATTTTTAGAACCCAGATGTTGATAATAGGCAGATAATCAAATGTGCAAAATTCAGGAAGAAATTTTCTCCAGTATCTCATTCATGACAAGTTAATAAAGGTCAGCAAGTAATCCATTTACATGGAGGCTAAGTTCTTGAAAACCGTGACTCAAACAGAAACAAAGGAATTTGCATCAGACCAGCCACCCACGGCTTATAGCCAAACACATTAGTCAGCCACCCTGTAGGGCATGCATGCAGATGTGCCTCTGTGCTAGTTTATCACAGATTAACTGTGTAATGACTTCGTGGGAAAGAAATCCAACACATCTGTTTCTAATGCTGAGTAAATATTGTATCATACTAAAGTTAAATATGGAACTTTCTCGAAATAAAACAAGAGACACTGAAATATGGTAGGCTATTATTTAATGACTAATTAGTTAAATGCTAAATCACTAATTGAGCAGGACTTATTTTTATATTAAAATAATCCTCAATTAAAGGATATGTTCATTAAAAAAATTAAAGGCTGCTAGCAATATTTAAAAATAATATAAAAAATTAAGAAAATAATCTTGCACTGTTGATAAATAACTTGTAAATAAAAGTGTGAAGTAGGTCTAAGCACTTCATAGCCAACCGTCTAAACCAACTGAGCACTTTAATGTATATCACTGCAGTAAAAGTGGGTAAATGCAGACGATAGCTACTTAACACTTCACCTCATTAGCCGGAGTCCCAAGAGATCAGCCTAGCAGACTTTGAGGTATATGTAGCATACTGGACGAGGTCTCTGGACACTAGCAATCCTAACAAGCACCTAGGCGAACTATACACCATCGCATGCCTGAGCATACAGTTAAGGTGTTGGAACTTTTTCCCACTGTTCTTACAGGAGAAGTGTAAAGTTCATTAACATTCCTTAATTTACTCACATCTGGCATTAATGATACATAGTATGTTTTTCGAGTGCAAAAGGACCTTTATTTGTAATATTTTTAAACTTGCTAAAAATATAGTGTATCTAAGATATTTGCAGAACTTTGCAGGTTTGTATCAGTAAAAGAAAGATTGATTTTTCAATTATTCAAATGTAACACAGTTCATCACTTTGAGAAAACAATGCCACATTTCAATTTGAAAATAGCATTAACAATTTGCAAGCTCATATGAAATATTTTAGTTACAAAAATCCACTACATTGTTTAATTCAGCATATTGTCAAATATTCATATTTTATTCCCTAATATTTACACAGATGATTGTGATGCACATGTGTTGAATACTATTTCATTGTATCTGACATCCCATTAACATTAACGTCTGGCATTTTAGCCAATTTTGTGTTGCGCTCTGGAGTAAAAAACATTTAAATAGCATGATAATATAACCAGTGGAATGTTCAAAACTCTGCTTCTAACAGGAGTTCCGGTAATTTGAACACGCGGCACCCAGTGGGTGCACACCGCACACAGTTGCAGAACTGGAATACACCCCAAGCTTGGGTTATGTTCATGCAATGTATCAAAAGTATGTAGAAGCGTCTTTATCATTTACAACATAGTACCTCAGAGAATAGCCATTTTTATAATATCAATTGAGCAAATTTCATTTCCATCATTTGGACGAAGCAAGAAACAATTTTTAAGACGGCACAAAGAAAACCTGTAAAATGTTAGATGCCTTGATAAATCCATAAAACCTCGCACTTTTTATTCAAATAACTGAACACACATAACAGTTGGCAAGTGTTCATATACCAGCAGCACATTTTTCCCAAAAACCAAAACTGAAAAATTTAAGTGCAGTTCATACCAAAGTTTGAGAGGTTTAAAACAAAATAGAAGGAGTGTGAAAGGAGTGTTTTCTCATAAAATTAACTTCCTAACTGGGTTATTATACTTGAAAAAAATTATGTAATTATTTTCTATTAGCCTACATAGTTTCTCTTTGGCAGTAACTAGGTACTCTTGTATTATATTAATACTGTCTGTCACTGCCTAGCAGCACATAACAGCATTTACCTATCCACTGTCAGGTCGTCATGTATGTGTGCAAGTGAGCAAGCTGGCCAGCATGACCGTTCACACACATGCACTAGCATTGTTGCCATGTTGGTTATTTTGTGTTGCCGTTCAGTGATTACATTTTAAGTAATGAAATATGAAATTTAATATCAATTTATGGGCAGTACATATTGCAGTTTAACTTTACATGGTCCTTAATGTTCAGCATTAATTGACCTATTGGATTATTTTATTTTGTGAAGTTAGGAAATTCTGAGAAGAAAAAATTTTTAATTTGTAATTATAGTGTGAATCCTGTTTACTTTGCGCTAAAGTATAAGCATCATAGTTGAACTTTACACGTATATTTACGCCAAAATCATTCCAGCAAATTAAAAATATAGAAAAACTGCTTGGCTGTTTGGTGCCTAAATACAGGGTTAATGTTCAACTAAATGCTTATACTATAGCACAAGGTAAATAGAATAGCTGCTATAATTGCAAATTCCACTTTTACCTTCCATAATTTCAAAACAACAAATAATTAAATACTCCACTAATGCTACTGATGCGAAGCTTTAAGCCACAAAAACTATAGAAACACCACACTATTAAAGTGGTGTGCCAAACTTTACAAACGTGCATTCTTGTTATTAAAACATTACACTTAACATAAAGAAGGGTGGAAGGAGGGAAAATGAAGGGCAGGCAGAAGGAGAATAAGGGAGATGCAGGAGAAGGACGAAGGAGAGACGGAAGGATGAAGATGAATCATCAGTATGATGGAGGAGGAAGAGGAAGAGTGAGAGAATGTGTGAGAAAGGAACAGAGGAGGATAGATATGGTTCTACTTGTTCCTTTCAAACCCTTGAATTGATTTTTTTCTCTAACCTTTTGATCCGAAATTTTTTTTAGAAACAGATATTTTTTGGCTTAAAAAAACACATTTCAGATCACTTAACTAAAATTACTTAAATCAATACAAAACAGGGCAGTACAAGTGGAATACTGTATTCCAACTTATATCCCACCTACCTCTGCATGTTGCGCCATTGTACTTGCTTCAACAGCATATACACGCATGGCACCAGCCTGCACAGCAAAGAAGCTGAGGATTCCTGATCCAGCACCTACATCCAACACTACCTTGTCTTTAAAATCTGCAAGGTTTGCCAGAATTGCCCTTTGGTATGTGGAAGTACGGATGTAATCTTGCATCATGTTCTGTTGCTGAGAGAGATAGCCATAGAACTGAAAAAAAAAAAAAAATGAATGGCACAGATAAAACATTGCACACAACATAAGTCGTAAACCAAAATTACATCTCCAACATCAATATAGTCTGACACATTCAGAATTATATGGAGTTATAATACACTAAAGTACCTCCCTTAGCAGGAATGGTATACTTACAACCTTTCACTATGACTTCTTGCTTTTAGTTGTATTAGCATTTCGTCTTTCAGGTTCTAAATAATATAATCAGACACATTTTTAATTTACTAGATAATGGTAGTTTTGTTCATCCTCCAAAATTTGACTGGAAATAAAAAATAAGATAATTATGATTCAAGTAAATATTGAAGAGTAAAAGAGATAGGTTACTATCAAACATTGTAAAAAATATATAATATTACATTATTCAGAAAATGAAAGTCCATAAATTTTGGTATCAATTGTGGGAAAAATACATTATCTATGCCATGTGCTTCAACGTGTGACATGCACTGGTATGTAGCACTTACTTGGCCTCTTATCATACAGTAATTTCAATTTTTTTTGCCTTAATATTTTTTTTTCTTTGTTGGCCAACTTAACCAGGTATAAGGATGTATACGGCGGGGTCCAACATATTAATTGGGGAGGCGAGTAAAGAAATTTACATTAAAATTTTCTTTTTAATTTTAAATTTAACTTTAAAGCAAGAGAAAAGCATTTAATTTTACGTGTCAATTTTATCGAATTTATATCATGTTTGGACTCATTTTAAAGCTAATTTAATTTCAAGCAACTTTTCTAAGTAATCTTTTCTTATATTTTGCCTTGTTTGGACTTTTTAAATTTCAAGTAGCCTCTTGGCTTGCTTCTCCTGGAATGGGATTTATATAGCAGGCTAGTCGTAGTTCTCTTGCTTGGAAGGACGTACAGAGAAGTGTTGGCTTTTAAAATTTCAAATAAACTCTGAGCTAGCCTGTGCTTGGACGGATTTATCTGGCAGACAGGTCAGAGTTCACTCGCCTGGAGGCACGTACAGGGACATGCTGGAATGCGATGAGCTCTGCCGGGCGTTTCTCGATCAACGTGGGTGGTAGTGTCGGGTGTAAAACTCCGTGAAGGTGGTGATCCGCGACAGATTGATGACGCTGCACATCCCCAATTAATAAACTAATGAATATTTAGCTGGTATTATGGAATAAAATGCTTTGTAAATTTATCAGTATCTATGTTATGTACAAGTTTTAGGTTATAAACGTCAATTAACCAGCTTTTTAGGCAAGTTGGATCTTGATGTATCCCTCCGCCGCTCGGCCGAGTAAGTCCGAGTGTCCGCCCAGCAATGTTAGTTGTGTTTCATCGGAGCTCGTGACCAGTCGCCGGGAGATGGCCGGCTAAGTTATGTCTGAGTTTGTAATCTGTCAGTGGTCGTCGTACATCAGAGCTCGTGAACGGTCACCGGGAGATGGCCGGTTGAGTGTTTTTATTAGTTGGGGCGTCATGGCGGCAAGAGGAGGACGTGTTAGACGTGGTAGAGGGGCTGTGAAGCCTAGAGGACGGATTCGTTAGAAGAGATCAGTCTTTTTGTTTGTCTCTCCTTTTTTGGCATACTGCCTTTTCATTTTATAGTGATGTAACCAGAAGTAGGTATTGGTAACCGCGTAATCAGAACTAAGGTAGATAAAGTGCCGGACCAAGTACTATTACGGAGGGAAGCGGCAAGTTGTAATACGTACACAGAATAGTCACCTCAACTAACTCTGGGCGAGCACTCGCTTTATGAATTGCCTTTGTCCATTAAAGTGCATCAAAAGAAAGGTTGAATAAAAAAAATGCCGATATAATTTTTCTTATTATTTTTTTATCCGTTTCAGACTAACCTCACTGCTATCCGGGCATCAAAATAATAGACGCCGCCTCTGCATCAGTTCGCTGTGTTTTGCCATTTTTCTGCCTGCTAACTACTTGCAATAGCAACGGAGGAGAGTTATGTCCCCGAATCAACAACAACTACATCGGCGACGTAGACGGAGGACACCCGTCACATTTTAGCGCCGCAAACAGTGACGTCGTAACTCATAACCGCTATATACATATACAAACAACGACAACGTAGAACCATCCCCGTCACATTCTGGCGCCCGAACAGGGACCTGAGGGAACCAAAGTACCTCAGGGGGTCCTAGGACTCGCAACAACAACCAGCCCTTCCAGTGCCAGGACAACGGCAGCTCAAGGGCAGCGGCAGTATCAGTCGCCGCCGGCGGTACAGGAAACAGGTCATGTCACTTCAATAAAAAAAACAACGTATAAGAAACAGCACCACTACATTCTGCTGCCGGGAACAGGGACAACGTAACTTCCAATATAAATATAAACAAATAACAACATCGACAGCGGAGAAGCAGACCCGTCACATTCTGGCGCCGAGGAACAGGGACCTGAGGGAACCAAAGTACCTCGGGGGGCCCTAGGACCCGCAACAACAACCAGCCCTTCCAGTGCCAGGACAGCGGCAGCTCAAGGGCAGCGGCAGTATCAGTTGCCGCCGGCGGTACAGGAAACAGGTCACGTCACATAAATAAAAAAAACAACGTAGAAGAAACAGCACCACTACAAACGACAAATTTACCACTCTACTAACATGGCTTAAACATGTATGCAAACTGTAAAACAGCATATCGAGAAAAACTATGGAACATGGCACAGTCAGGTTTTTTTCAATACATACAAACTGATGTACAATTTTTAGTGATTATTCTTTTTACATGAACTAAATATTTTTATACCAATTTTAAACTGAATGCCATAGTTGAATCAATTATTTGATTCAATTTCCTCCAGAGCGAAGATGGTAAATTTGAGTATTTTAAAAATTAAATAATGTAAATGTTATTTTCTAACTCATGCCGCAATATAATGTAAAACTTAATGTTTTCATTAAAAAAATATTTAAAAGTGATGGACTTATGTGTTTACTCAATCTTACAGGATGTCCAGGACAATTTTGATCATTCACTTAGTGATATTGGCTGTGTTTATTAATGAAATGTGTAATCCTGAAGTTAAAAATCTACTTTCTAAATGCATGAAAACAAAAAATATGCACCCACCTAAATACTTGATGCAATAATAATGTTTTGAGTATTAGATTGCCCTTTTAGGAAAACATCATTAAAATCCTTCATAAGAGGTTCAAGAGTTTTTCTTTACATTATCACTATACATTATTAAAAGTTGCACTCAATATTTGGGACACTTGTATCACATGTAGGCCATAACAGGTACAAAAGTGTTTTTCCCTATCACCACAGCACATTAAAAAATGTTTCACTGAACATCTGGAACATCCTTATTAAAGGGAAGGTCAATCAAAAATGTTCTTGAAAAAACTGCTGCACATTCACATAATGCATGAGGATTTAGGATACTCTATTTTCACAAACCCACTATCATCAGCTTCTGAATAGGCCTTTTACCAGCTTACTTATTGGGAGAGCACTCATTTCCTTCCTTGTGTTGCGAATGTGGAACATACTTTCTAACAGTCTATTAATGTAGTCCCAGGACACTACTAAACCTGCTGCTTGCATGTGAGAAGTGTATATATTTTGAATATTGCACGATTACGTTACGATCCTTAAGTATGCTAACATTGACATGTAATATTTAAAGGTATACTGGGTTTATTAACCATCCTATCTGACTAGGAATACAGTACCATGATCCATGAATAACTTGTCAAACATACTGTCTGAATGAAAACAATGCACCAAAAACAATGTGATAACCACCTACACAAGGTGAGTCAGGATGGAACATTTAATTTACATAGTACGTATTAGCTTATGGAAAAGTAAGTTAACTATTTGTTAATAAACTTAATTGTATTAGCAGTTACACTACTTTAAAATATACTATAAAAATAGACTTCTTTAAATAAACAATATAATATAACCAAGAACATTTTGAAAATGTCAAAACAACAAAAGACTCAAGTAATTTTCAATTTATTTACAGGAATGAAGTTTTAAAGTCAGTTTTCAAGGTAGTATTACTCCCTAATGTATTCACTTTAAGAAAAAAAAACACATTTTGACTTGCTTTTTTATAAGTTATTACCACATCAAATTAACACTCACAGTCCAAACTCACTACATATAAATAGTGAGATTATGAAATGTTGGCCACACACACTTAAACAGTGGTCTAATACAGAGGGAGAAGAATACTATAAGACCAAAATGTACTTGTGCAACTAACAGACTTAACTAGAAAAGCTGAAAACTACAGCGTAGTTGTAACATAGTATACCTCACCTTGACTGTTCAGACCATATAATTTAATGTTGCTAGAAGCAATTCATTCAGTAATGCATCTACACATGAAGGACAGGCACAGGTGTATTTAATCATTATGATAACCCATTTTGCTAAAAACTATCATCTAACTTCCATAATTTTGTTGCTCTTAGCACAACATACAATTTGTCAAAATTAATTCCAGCACCACCAAAACCAATACACTACCTTTAAAAGAATGGCATGCACAGTTACTGAACTCGATGAATTTCTTGCAGTCCATACATTTCAATATTGAAGAGTTTGTCGATAAAGCTGAGCGACATATATCTTTCGACTTTTCAAGTTTATTGAATAATACTGATAGCACTGTATAGAGAATAGCTATATTATTAATTAAAATAAGTAAAAAATAACAGCCACGGAGCTATACACGCGTGGGTTGAGGTCAATATCAGTGGAATGGATGGCTTTGTACACCACAACCCATAAGCTTATTAAGTATGAGAAAATGAGTTTAAACCTAGAAAGACCTGACACGCTGATGATACCTTGAAACTGCATTCCATCATTACCAATAAGAATAAAATTCGATACTGAATTTATCATTATCAAGAAAGGCAGATATTATAAATAAAGTTGTAAAATCATACACATTGAAAATGTTTCTTGATGAGTCAGTTAGGTAAATGGTGGCTGGTGGTACAGGTACACAATCCTTTATACAAAATCTTTCAGACTAGCAGTATTTCAAATTTTAGAATTTTTCAGATTTTTAAACTACCAAATTTGGACCAGTTAAAAATAAAATAATAAGTTCCCTTTTTGCTCTAAGTTCGTGTTAAACTGTCACTGGTGTAGAAAAAGACAGGTTTTTAAAACAAAATAATGATTTAACTTAATAGGTGCACATTTTTTATGAAGAAAATGATATCTGACAAGCCTATATTATTACTGTGATCTTTGAACGATTCTTGGAATGGGTTTGTACTATAAAAATAACAGTTTTTCTTTGGACATATGCCATTGTGAACTAATGGTGCCGTATTGCAGATCTATGTATTTCATGTCTGATGACTACAGCTTACTGGCTTTTTTTTCCTCTTGTTTTTTTACTGTGGGTTTTTGTGCAATACGACAACATTCGCCCGCAATGACGCATGTCCAAAAAAACTGTTACGTTTATATATGATTATCCTCTCTCTCCTCTTTCCCAAAACATTTTGTACAGTACTTTGATGTGTATATGCAGCACTGAAGTTTTTGTGAACAAGTCAGGAAAATTAATAAATTGTGTTCCCATATGTTTTACCGGGTCTCAACGTAATAGTGTGAGGGCCAGCCAGAGTTATATTGATTAGCTGTGCCTGCCAGAGTCACGCCGGAAAGGAGAGGGGTCTCCTTCCTGGGCGCCGGTGTCTAGCCACTGAGACAGTGTAACACACTACGCAATCATCGGAAATGCTTGCCAACTCGCAAGATTCTGGCTTCTCTCTCTCTTTCTCCCTTTCCTCCCACAGGATCCTTCACTCTGTGTGTGTGCATGGGTGTGTGTATGCAGCTAGACACAAGTGCGTGCCAGACTAACTCAGCTGCACCCAATGGGACCCAATTGCGCAGCAATCTACTGACACAGCACTGCCAAGTCTCACGACTCGTGTGGTCACGTATTGGTACTACAACATACTGCGAGCCACACAACTGGCAGTTCATCTGTTGCTGTGCAAACAAAAATTTTGCAGTGGGGAATTCAAAAAATTTTCTGTTTACAGAGGTATTCAGATTTCAGAATTTTGGATAAAGGATTGTGCACATGTAATTCGAAATACAGTAAAACTCTGTTAAGAAATTCCCACTTAAAAAGTTTTCCCCTAAAATAAGCTTGAATTATATTTACCACTCCCATTACTACAATGGCAAATTTACCTTTTTAAGAAGTTTTTCCCTGTTAATAAGTTCAAATATTTCAGTCCCTTCAGAAACTTCTTAACAGAGTTTTACTGTAGATTTCAATAAGAGCATGAAGGAAATTAATATGCATTTTCTACTTCCTCATGGCTCAGCCCCATCTTTCACATTCCTTGCAGATTTCCATGCTTTTAGTGTACATTGAACCAAATACTAAAGACTGTATCCACTAAGAGTTAACTGCACCTGCTGAAAAGATCAAAAGATGCAAATGCAAACAAAATTCTGTAATAAAGTTTTGAATTAATATTTATAAGTACAGTATTTTAAGCTTTTATTATCATTTGTTTCATCACAAGATAAATTGGATTAGCTTCAATATATATGGTAGAAACAGCCTACTGTTTTAAAATTGGGTGTCAACATAATCCTGATGTGAATTCTTCAAGTTTTAACTATACGACCTCTACTGAAATGTAAAACAAAGAAAACACAAAACATTAAAATTAATCAAAATAGTTTTACATGTAAAATGAATTTACCTGGAAAATATAATTGTCTATTATACTACCATGATGCATACATTAAATCCCAGCCAGTTTCAATGTACGTATTAAAAACTATACCAGACCTCCTGGCTTAATCAAAATTAACCTTTAACATCTTAAAAATAATTCCACTTATACATTAACAAAAAATATGTTCAATTTTGATAGGGGGAATATAACTGACAATTTATCGTTATTAGACACTACTATCACTACATATCTGTTACACTGGTCTCCATTTGGTGAATTTGAAAATGTCTGTTTACTTTCTTTACACACCTAAGCACTTTCAGTACAAAACCAGATCTTATACCAATGTGTGCTATTAAGTTTTTTCTACTAAAGGAAAAAAAATTCTTCTACTTGTTTACACAAAAAATACAAATACCTGCGAGACAATACATGAAGGGTAAAATGATTCCTGATAAAAGAACACTGAACCTAAAAAAAAACAAGAATTCATATCATGGTTAAGTGGTCTGCCATTAAGCGCACTGCAGCGGGTAACTAGCTAAGTGCTTCCCTACAACTGCTCTAGCTATGCGTAGATGGAACAGGCTTTGGCACGTTCTTCAGGTCATCTCTCTTATTACTCATTATTTGCTTCGACGGGTTTTCAGAGTTCCAGTTTTCCTCGGTTGGAATTAAAATCTGAAGTGTCAGTACAGATAGAGTGAATCTGGATATTTGCTGATAAATCCCAGTTTGGGATTAGTCGCAGAGTATACCCAACTTCAATTGTAGCTTTGGGAGCCTTATGCTATTCCTTAGCTTTCATGAACTCAGTCCTCTTAGCATCTGTCTATTGGACTAGTGGCAGGGGTGCCTCTGTGAATGTTGTCACTGTTGGTGATCGGTTCATGTGCACTTGAGTGGGTGAGGCAGTGTGTGAAGTTTGTGAGATGCCTGGCTGTTTCTGTACCAAGGGGAAAAGTATCGGATGGGACCTCTGGGAAGACTCTATGTATATTTCTGTAACTAATTTTCATAGCCACTGCGGCTTACAAGTAACATGCCTTACGGCCTGTTTGTTAGACAAACTCACAGAAATCTTTATTGAGCCATTCCATCATCATTGGTGGGACAATTGCATAAAATTTCACCGTATTAACACTGAGATACCTCCTACATAATACATTTCCTAAATTTAAATATTTCAGAGTTGTACATTAGTTTGACGTTATTCATTTGTATATAAGTAAATATAAGTGTATTATATCACTTAAATATTAAGTGATGAAACTCCCATCCCCGGCAAAACGCAAATCACCCTACACTTTAAAAACTGCTAAAATTAATTTAATAAGTATGTAGATTGATACATAAAGACAAAGTTCTGGTTGCTGTGTTCAAGACATATTCTGCTAAATGGTCCCATACAACAGAACAAGGTTACATTACTGCATTTCACAAAATTAAACATTTTTGTCTGTCATGAGTGGGACAAGATTGTGTCACAGGTTGGACACAGTCCAAAATTAAACACACACAGTTTATCAAACCGGCAATACAAGTATGACACAAAATAACTTACATAATAAAGTTCATTATTAACTGCTTGTACGAAAATAAATTTCAAGTAGAACCCTAGGCTTTATATGCTTTCACATAAAAGACCTACAGTTCCACATGAAATACTTGTACACATATGTCCAAAAATACCAAAATGGCAAGGAAACTCATAAAAATGCTCTTTCTTACATCTTCTACTCTAGGTGTTGGTAAAACAGGAAGAATTTGTTCAAATTACACATAGGATATATCCTGGTCACCTGCTTTAAAGAGTTTTCCAATATCTCCCACAGTCCTCATACACATAACTTTTACTTCCCCTCCCTCATATTTTACTCTGTTTTGAGCAACAGCTACAAATCTGTACTCGGAATTCTTTTTCCTGCTGGCCTTGATAAATTACACAAACAAGAAAGTCACTGGAACTACCTCAGCTACTGTTGGTTATACTGTAAGATGTGATCTTGGGAACTGAAATAACTACTTTCATCATCTACTTCTGAATCTGTGTGGTACACAACCAAAACACTTATTTTAAAAACTTTAAATTTCTTGAGATCTGATTGAAAAATAAAGCCAAAAATAAGATTTTCACAATCATGTCTCTTGTAGTGTTTTGACTGGGTACCATCAATACGCAACACATTCAACCATCTGTTTGTTAGTCAGTATTTCCTAATTTTCTTCTTTTTTTTTTCTATTTGAAATGATTAATATTTTCACATTTAGAAGCAAAGTGGATGCTGTAGCTTTGAATTTCTCAGCACACTATACAGTTGCTATCTGTTGCTTTACAACACTTCACACGTCTCGTTGCACAAGACTCCTAATTATGTATACTGTGACCTTACTATGTGATGTTGCAAAGAAATAAACTGCATTCACAACCACTACTTAGCATATATACGTGTTAAAGTAGAAACACAAGAGTGTGCATGATAGCAGTCACATCCTAGCATAGCGTGCGTGCGTGCGTACGTAATAGAGTTGATCAACTTTCTACTTCGTAAGTGGTTGTGAATGCAACATGTGCAAACATAAGACTCAAATAATAAGTTATATTGAGACATCATTTATCTTGTGGTCATAAATTATTTAAGTCACTTCAAAAAATTAAAATAAATCACTATACTTTATAACAGACATTTTGTTGCAACATAAACAATCTCCGCGCATGGCTAGATTAAATATTATTGTGAATCCAATCTCTGATACTTAATGCAAGTGCGTGTGTTCATATGTACGTTAAGTGTGGTTGTGAATCCAGCTATATAATTCGTATTGCATACACAAGTCTGATGGCATAAGAGGTTGGACAAAGTGAATTTGTTCTTAAACTGGCTTGCAGAGCCATCTGAAAAAAATTTCCCATGTCCAAAGAAATCACATTCTTGCAAATGAGAATTAATTATAATTTTACATGCAAAAACACAATACTTATCATGTCTCAGTTCATTTGTTATAACAAAAAAAAGGAATGACACTCTTTGGCCATGCACATGCTGTGAACAGTGTAATTTGTGTGCTATTCCAGTGAGCTAACTAAATTTCATCCTGCAATAAACACGAAAAATTTTCAGCAAAGTCAACTTGAAAAATTACTTCATCATACATTCCTTTTCATTTTAATGAATACCTTTGACTGAACTCTTTAATATTAATATGCCTATTATCTGGGACTGAATGAATTTCATGTAACACAGCTTTAACTGACTCTTTCGTTACAGTGGGTTGTGGGTGGCCTTCAATGCCTTTCCACAGTTTTCATTTAGTACTGTAACACAGGACCACAGCAAGGAAGGAAGAAAGGGACAGAAAACCTCAAGGCTATAAACTCTGAAAAAAAAAATTTACTGCGACATTTGGGGCTCCAAACAATTCTCCGCCCCAGACTGCTGAAACCTTGCTGCAAGGCTGCTATAGCTATAGCACAACATATCCCTCTCCTCAACTAATGTACTGAGATCAACAGTTCATTGACTGCAATGTCCAATTATGCAGGTCTTGTTACTCACATCACAACAAATACTCTTCAAAACCTCACAAGTGTCAAAAGGGAAAAATAGCAAATTTTTTACTGAGAGCCTCCAGAAGAAGATCGAAATTGGTGTGATATTTGCACACACATACACTGTATGGCATTTCACTTGTCAAAAGAATATTTTTTGAACGTAATTCATAAAATTCTAACAGTTTCACTTCATCATCATTTTCTGTAGTGACTCATTGATAAGTTACTCGTACTGTCGTGTTCATGTGACATTGTTATAACTACCTTTCTTCATAAGTTTTGAAATCTTTAAAATTTCACATCACTGAATCCAGGCGTTAGCTAATATCTTCTCTTATATAAAATTGTACAATTTTTTTAGGCTGTAGTTTCATCAAGAGAATTACAAACTCAAACCTCTCCTATTGTTCAGTTTACAGAAGCAAATCTTGTACGGTTATCAGTTTATGACAGCTACCATTTTTCTTTAACTGTTTGGCAGGCACTTTTCACAGCGTTTCCTAGGGATTACATGGTGAGGCATCTATTACCTATCTTTCACTTGTTTCAATTATTTCCTTTTCCTGCCTATACTATCTTTTTTCTTCATCTTTTTATCTACCTTCAATTCTATCTTCATTCTTAATCCTTACTGATAACTTGACTTCAGTTTTAATACTTTCCTGCAGTTTCTGATTTCTCTTATTTTTTAGATGATTTTTGTGTTTCTCTTCCAATTAAGAAATGAAAATAATATGTAATGTTTTGGATACAAATTAACTCTTTCCGTGCTGTGATCGACTTTAGTCGACTGATGTATTGCTTGTATTAGGTGCTGTGATAGTCAAAAGTCAATTTATACATTTGCCGTTAGTGCTCAAGTCGATTTTGTTCAAATTTCACCTAGTTTCTTTTTATATAGATCTGCTATCTGTTGGAGTTCTTTGAACTACTTGCACAATGTCTACGGTCACGGTGGCTCAGTAGGCAACAAATATTTTCACCATATGTGTTACGATTTTTATGTAACGTGTTAATTTTTCAGGACTTCTACAGACTAATACATTCATGATATTTGTGTATACACAATCATAATGTAGTAAATTTATAAATTCACCAATATAAAGCTGTATTATTTTTTATGTAAGACTTTCAGCAACGAGTCATAATTGAGCTACATGTCACTGGAGTTGTAGAGAGGCAATAAAAGTTACCGACTAGGGATTTTTCCCCTTTTGTGTTGTATATTTGCTTTCAAGTACTTCCACACACAAAAGAAATTTTACTCTCAGAATTCCGAAAGGAGTCCTTTATATTTTCTTAGGTTGCAACTGTTACACCCTGCTTCTGTAAAAAATCGAAACTTTTACTGTAGTAAACATGTAGAGGCAAAAGTGTGATTACGATCGAACAAACCTGGAAGAGTATAAGAAGTTATTGGAATTTTTAGCGGCTGATTCAGACCGAGGATGAAATTTCAAACAGCGAAAGTGAAAGTGACCCAATCAATAACGAATCGTCATCACATGATATTAATGATGAAGAAAGTGTGGACAATGAGTGGTTACATGTGAGTATAGAGAAACTAGTACATTTGGATTTTTGTAGTAATAATCATTTTGATTTGTGTATTGCTAGTGATCCTTAAAATTTTCGTGACTTTTTTAGTGCTTCTTCCCAGTTTATGTCAAAATCGGTGTTTGCACATATTTCTGAGCAAACAAATATTTATGGAGAATAGTTTTTGGACAAAACTCATGACTTTTCACCACGATCAATGTATGTTACTGTAAGGACTGTACTGGTGAGGATATTGAGGCAATAGTGGCATTAGAAATTGGGATGGGTATGTGCAGAAAACCAACACTGAAAGATTATTTTTCAGAGTCATTTTGGCTTCTTCAGATGTCAAATTTTGGAGAAATAATGTCAAGAGATGAATACTTTCTTCTGCGTTCATTTCTATATTTCAACAATAATGCAGATAGTGTACAGAAAGGATTGCCAGCCTACGATCCATTGTTCAAAGTTCGACCGCTGATTGATATGACACGTGATACGTACTTGCATCACATGCTACCTGGAAAATATGTTTCCGTAGACAAAACAATGTTAAATTTCACAGGACAGTTATGGTTCAAACTGTATTTACCTTCCAAACTATTAACGAAAAGGGGAATAAAGCTGTGGTCTTTGTGAGACAGTAAGACAGGATTTTTATGCAAATATGATGTGTATGTGAAAAACGAAACTGGTTCAAATACAGGCGAAGGTTTGGGAGAAACAGTTGTGAAAAATCTTCACAAAGGATTTGAGAACAGTAATTGTATTGTGTACACAGACAATTTTTTTTCTAGTCCTAATCTTTTAAACTTTCTTTTGGAAAATGGTATTCGTGGGTGTGGAACAGTGAGATGTAACCGTAAAGGTTTACCAACTGAAATGAAAAACATTGAAATTGAAGCGAGGTGACGAGCCTGAATTGTAGCATAACAAGAAAGGAATGCTAGCATGTACGTGGCAAGACACTGGACTTGTCAGTATGCTGAGCACAGTTCAATCTTCTGAGATTGTGACAGTAAACCGAAGAACAAAAAAAATTGAACTGGTTTTTGAAAAGACAGAAAAACCGAAGCTTGATTCCTGTTATAATAAAAGCATGAATGGAATCGACAAATTTGATCAATTGTGCACAAACTATGTGTACAGACATAAAAAACTGAAATGGCAACAGACTATTTGGAATTTTCTGATTGAAACAACATTGTTTAACGGAAGGATAGCATATAATTTGACAAACAACAAATCCATTGGTGCAAGTGAATTTCATAATGCAGTAATTGCCGGACTTTTAGAACATTACGTTCGTGAACCTAGTCACAAGCCAAACTATGTTGTTTGCTCTGCACTCCCAGCATAGTGCAAGCTGAAAGGAAAAGGGAAATGTTAGAGGAAGCAAACTGTCTTCTATTGCAAGACTTGTCCAGAAGAACCAGCAATGTATGTTGTTCCGTGTTTTGAACTTATATGGAGTTATGAACCCAAGTGTGATTTTGCTTTGAACTTTTTTTATTTACTATCACAAAGATGCAGTGTGTAAGGATTTACTGAAAATTTTTATGCTACTCTCTGAGAAATTATCTTGTTGTCCTAGTGTTTTGTAATTGTATAGTAACAATTGTTGAATTTTTATTTATTTCAAGTCACTACAAAATTATTTGCTATTGTGTGCAGTTGTAATGTGCTATGCAATTATCTAAAAAGTAAAATTTTTGTCCTTTTTATATTTACTACATGTTTATTTGAAAGTGCTAAAATGGTATGCAGTTAGTAATCACGTTGTTTTCTGAGTGACAATCATGTTATCGTTTCATTTTTTGTGTTACTACAAAATATCTTGTAAGTCCACAAGTTATATTGTGCAGATGAATGTTATGCATTTTTCTAAATGATAATCTTTCTGTCATGATACTAAATCATCTCAGCAAGCATTATTATTGCTTTTTTTAATTTTCTTTACTTCTAATTTACTTGCAAGGACTAAAATTGTTGCTTTTTTGTTCAAGGTATTTTTATGCAAGAATTTGAGTGCTGTGTAACATATGTGAATAAAAAAATTTCTAATTTTTTAAATATATGTTTTATTTTAACTTTTTTTATTTTAATTAAAACCCGCAGTGACTGCTTTTAAATCAGAAGTAATTCCACAGTTTTCATATTTCTTAAAAAATACTATTTTTTGGAATTTGTTATAAGAATGCTATATTTTATACGATTTTGATTCACTGTAAATTAATTTTGTTCTCACTGTTTTTTACTTACAATGTTACAAAAGGGATATAGGTCATATTATTAACAATTCTGAAGTCGGTTATCTATAGTACTGAAGTAAAAAAATATTATTAAAACTTTTATAAAATTTCATTTTTTTTTAAATTACGCACTCAGGTAAAATTCCCTACATGACAATGCCACACCAAAAGAGTTAAACTAAAAGAAAACTTTGTTTAACTTAATGAGGGACATGACCGAAATGAATGAGAATATAGAAACTACAAGATCATTCCAAATATGGTACATCTAAATGCTATTAAGAGGGAGAAGATCACCTTTTAAACACTATAATTTCTCTATCAAAGTAACTTAGTATAAAGTAAACTGATATCACCCATCTAAGGCACTCAACTTGTCAGAGGTAAGACAAAACTTACAGTCCAGATCGAACAAATTATTAACTTTGCAAACCCACCATTTTAGTCAAATGATTTACTAAATTATTTTACTTCTACAAAGTTATAACCCTAACTTCAAACTTGTATTAAAACTAAACAAAATTTTCTAATAAATTTGTTACGGGTGGGACACAGAAACACTTAGAAAACATAATAAAAATTACCCACCTTATGAAATATATTCCAAGCGCAGCTTGAAAATCTGGATATTGTCTACACCATGCACGAACAATGGCAATCTTCATGCAAACAGTGAAGACAGTACAACAATGCAAAATTAAGATAGAAAGATTATCTCCTAGCTGACAAACGTCATCACTAACTATAAAACAACGTTCTTTAACTTTTAATAATACAAAAAAACTTAAATATTCACACATTAGCTACGTTCATTACCAAAAATTAATAACTTTTATTACATTTCTAAATTTATGCTCAGGCCCACTTTGTTATTGGATGGCTCTATTGCCTTAGGTGAGTGCCCCTCCCTGAAATAATAACTCTGGTTGTTAATTAATAGCTGATAATTTATTAACTTCAAAACAAACCAGCAACCAACCCTGGTTACTTAAGCCACACCCTAGCAGGTGGGGATGACTATGTATACTTGATACAATTTACCCTACACTGTATTTAAACAAACTATCGGTAGACTCACACGGTTCTACCGCAGAAAAATGGTGTCTAACAGGATCTCTCTCGTGAAAGTAGTCTACCCAGAGCTCAACCCCAAATGGCTTTTAACAGAGCCTACCAATTATTTAAATTTGTAGAGTTCTTTAGAAATACTCAAAAAAATCAAAGCCTCATTGTACATCAGTACAGTCCAACATTTACAATCCCTAAACTTTAGACACGACGAGGCAAGAAAACCATCTCGTCACCACCTACTGGTGCATCCACTCAGGGGTTGATGTGGCTGGCGGGACCACTCAGCTAACTTCCAGTTAAAGGCTGAAATACCAGCATATTTACTGTCATCAGGTAGCAACACAAAGGAGGGGAGAAGGATGACTTTTGGTTTATGTGCAAACAATCCAAATTAATAAAACAAATGCTGTACAGTTACCACCAATGGTAGGCTTCACAACTGCCACTCTACTATAACAGGAAGTAATGTTTACGTTGACCTAACCTTGATGAGATTAGCACTCAGAAGTGACGTTATCTATAGCTATAAAATTTTCATACAGCATTCTTAATAAACACTGGATGAAAATCAAGCAGTGAAGGAAGTTTCTTAAATGGTAAGTGCCGTGAAGCTCGTAAGCATTTGTAAACAATTACAGCCACTCCTCAGACACATGAATGTTACACAACAGTTCATATAGCAAGAGCAGAGATTGCTACTACTGACCAACAGAACAGCAGTGAACAGAAAACCTTCACACACTTTCCATTTCAAGATGCAATATGAAAATTCTCACAACACTTCCAGATTTCAAGACACTATTTGGGCCATACACACTACCAATTTATGAAACTCAACTGTAACAGATGAAGGAATACCGTTAATTTATGAAAGCACCTTAACAGAAGGTAATAAAAGCTACACAGTCAGGACCATTAATTACCCCATGCAACCAAATATGGCTATCCACATGTTTTACTGCATGAAAGAGCATGAGCAGACATGCATGTAAAGTACATGGGTGATTACACTCTGTAAATTATAGCACAAAAAACAACTTATTTACCAACAAGAATTAATTTGTTTGAGCAGTTACACTTACCATATATATGGAAAAAAAGCGTTAACTTTTAAAAACTAAACTGATTCTAAATTAATATATTACCTGGAAGTATTGTAATGCAGAAGATTCATCTGTCCGTTCTGTGAATGCAGACTTTTCTTTCCCTGACTTCACTTTCATTACTGCCTTGTGGAAAGTAGCGGCTTCTGTAATGTTAAGAATACACAACACATATTGTAAAACTCATGTTCCAAATTCACTTTTCACTTAATGAAATATCCACTGCGGTGCTGGGTAGGTAACACATCAAAGCTATAACCTATAAAAGTATGAAGTTTGTTAGAATGTGTGTGTGTGTACGTCTCTTTGTGTAAAGTACTGGTAAAGGACATTTTTGTCAATGCTCAGTTTTCTCCACAACCAAATGCCACTTTCCACTTGTGATTGTGATCATAAATAGCCCATTTATTTGTTGAGGATTTTGTGGAGGCAGTTGTTCCTGGGTGGAGAAAATGTGTTATGTAATGTAAGCTTCACTAAGAATGTTCCAATTTTTTTCAAGAAAGTTTTAGAATTTTCTGGAAAGTTCTACAAAGTCATATGTCAGTAGACGGCCCCTCACCACCAGACCACCCAACCTATGAATGTTCCAGTTTTTTTTAGAAAATAGTTTAATATTTTTATATACGCAATCCCGTCAATGTGTAACGTGCTACAGTTTCTAATAAACATGTTGCATGGGACAGTAACAAATATTACAAAATGACATAGACCTGTGTACAGAATGACATATAAATAGAGGTCTGCATGTGTGTTTTTCACGAAAAAAATAAGACAAACATGTTTCACACTTTTCATCTAAACTTAATATTAAGAGAGTAGTAAGCACATCTATTAGGGCTAGATGTATTTGTCCAAAATAGAAACATATTGTTTACAATATGCAAATTTAAGTTACCACATGTATTACACAAGTTTCTACATTTTCCCCAAAATTATGTAATTTCCAATGCACACTGTTTTACTAACACTAGTATACTCATCTGTGTTAAAATATACATAAAATTATTATAAATATTTATAAAATATACAAAACTTGGTAAATATGTACATAAAAATCCTTTTCATACATTTTGTAATATGCAAAGATGTTATAACAATAGCAATGTTCAGTATGGTGAGAAATGTGTGTCAAAAATAATTATCTAAAATACACATTTGTAGAAATGCCGTGATTTCAATATGCAAATGGACATACCCCACAAAATACATTAAAATTAATGTTTATCACACAATTACGTTATTTTGAATGGACATTATTTTACCAACCCTGTGCTAATATTCTTTAAGACCACTTCAAATATTTATAGAACTGGCAAGATTTAGTGTAAGCTTACATAAAAATTAATGAAAATATTTCAGTCATAAAATTACACATATACTTTTATAAAAACCTGCCTGAATAAAAAAATATGAAAATGTTATCAGTCTGAACAGATCGTATAAAAATTCACATCACAAGATTTGTAAAGCATAAACAAATTGCAATAGCGGATATTTACAAATACACAAAAAAATCATTGTTTGTTGTTTATAATGACAATGTTATTCTTTACTAAAAACCCCAAGTTTGTATTTGAGACATATTCTGTTTTCTCCACAGCACAAAAAAAAAAAAAAAGAATGTTTACATAAAAATAGTAGCTGAATAATATCACTTGAGTCTGTATTGGCATATGTGGAGTTTTTCATGAATGTTTTTAACTCTGGCTTTACCGTACTTCTGCCTAAATGTCTCCATGAATGAATGCATGCTCTAAGTAAACCTAATGCATTTTAATCACTTATTCACTATTCAGTTGTGAAATTACTTCATACTACAGTTATTAAATTTTCTTTATGCTCAAACTTGTTCCCTACACATGCAATGTGCAACACACATCCAGCCAACGCATCAGCACTACCTCTTGACACCAGTGTGATACTCCTAAGAGTTTCTCGAATCATTACAATAAGGCACTGCAGTATTCTGAACAGCCACTCTTCAGGTATGACGTCACAGTCAGCTCGTGCAAATTACAGTAGAATGAATGCACAGATAGCCGTTGCATTCAGCAAGTAACAAGTCAGTTTAGTGATTGTTCAGTTGGTGTTAATGTAATGTTTAAACTACCATTATAAGGCATTTGTGGACATGTTTCCCAGTCATGTAACTCATTTTTATATTTTCTTTAAGAGTTAATATATTCATATTGGAAACATTGCATTTCCTACATGTAATGTATAAACATAGCATTAAGATTACAGTATGACAGAACATAAAATTTGCAGTAGATTGACCTTACTTTTTGAAATACCTCCTCGCAGTAAACGCCAGCAAATTTTGAGAATATTTTTGGACTCAATAAACTTTATATCAGACCAAAATTCAAACTGATTACTCAGCTGTATTATATTAATATTCATTTTATTAAACATGAATCTATGTTTAAGGGGTGTAGACAATTTTTTAAAGAATTACTTTTAAACAAATAAATATTTTGTCAGTCTGATTTTTTCGTAATTCAAACAAACTATGCCTGTGCAGATTCAATGAAAAATGTCCTGAAAGTATCTATTTTTTTATTTGCTGCAAAAATTACTGTATATGGAAAAAGCATGTTTTAGTGTGAAAATTGTGGATTTGAAATGCTAATATTTAACAAAAGGCAGTTTAAAAAATACACATTAGCTTTTAAATAATGTTATGAACAATTTATATAGTATTATAAAAAAACAGCCATTTTACAAAGATTGTTGAAACTTCTGGTAAATTCACATTAACATTAGGTGTGTTTATGTATGTATGTATATATATATATATATATATATATATATATATACACACATACATGCACCCTTACATGTAAACAGACGTATCTTAATATATTATTTTTTATCCTGTTGTTATCAATGCTGGAAAAATAGAACCGAACATTATAAGTGTAGCATCACTACCGATGTAAACTATCTTCCTGCAAAGTCATAAAAATTTTAATGTTTCTTGAACTGAATAATAGGAAAGACCACCTCTTTTTTTAGACAGTATCACAACCTACAATTACCTTTAGTTGCTGGTACACTATAACAAAACTAACAATATTATGTAGTGGAACCTCACACCTGTCTTCTCTACCAGCTGCAGGCCAGTGGGATGATGACTGTCCATGTGGCTGTAAGAATATAACTGAGGCATCTTCATCTCCGTAACTAAGTATTTTAACTACTTCAAAAAACCAATAATTGTCATATGCACAACAAATGTACGAGTTTATAGAGAGCTGTGACAAGGTGACGAGTGTTTTATTTACTGAAATGGAAAACACCTGTAAGTATTGAACTTATGCGTTTGGTTTGAACTATGTCTGGTGACAATGGAATAAATTGATGAAATTCGTGTGTTCCATGGACGGTCTTGGCTTTCAAAAACCATCCTGGCAATGTGACGGGGCTGCTTTGTTGTTGTCACTGTTCGGGCGCCAGATGTGACGGGGCTGCTATTGCTCGTTGTTCACTACAGTTGATTATATTACATCGCTGGTAGGTAGGTGGAAAGTTGGAGGTTATGTTTATAAAAAACTGGTTTTCACTCATACTGTATTTTTATTTCAAGTAGCGCAATTCACACAACACTAGACTTGCATAGCGTAACCACAGCTAAAGTTAAAAAAATCATAAACTTCAATTTCAATAGTCTAACAGCAGTAACTGAGTCGAGGTTATGCTGCTACCACGTCCGATTTTTGTTTTAGTACTGATTCCCAAGAGTTGGATTTTAACTACAGTATCAAGCGAAAAGTAAAATAAGACGTAGTTGCACTGCTATTCTATGGGATCCACTATTCCTAACATCCCTCTTCCGAACCCCTTATTAAGTTAAAAAGAAAATAAATAAATAAACAAAGATGGATGAATATATAGCAAACTATGCCTGTGCCTATTGCGTAGCCTGCACGATTAAGCCAACTCTGCTTCTTCTGCAACCCCCACTTCTCCACAGCGCCCGTGACATGTCCCACTTCTATACTCTCTTTCTTCCACTCTAATCTTGTACTTAGCACTCTTTCCTCCGCTCGTCCTGGCGTTTGCGCATGACCGGCATGCTCGCCGCCCGACAGACAACTGCCCAACTGACTAACCACTGCAACGGACATGGTAGCAAAAAGCACACCTCGGCAGAATGATACAACACAATCCCAACTAACCAGAAACAACAAAATTACACTAAAAAGTATGACAAAGGGTCTCAAAAGTTGAATTTATAGTTTTTACATCAAAACAATACAGAATAATAACACAAATACAATAATTGGGGACAAAAGGTACGACACAGCAGAAATACTTTCGCTGCGCATTACCGTAAACAACCCCCTGCGACGGCTGACCAACGTGTGTAAATAACCTATGTCACGAAGAAATTCCATGAAGATGTCGGCACCAGAAATCCTACAACCTGAAGAAGCTTGCAATACAAGAAGTTACTCAATTCACCAGGAAAAATTTAACAAGATAATAAAATTTGTAAAACTCAAAAAATAAGAAAAAAATACAAGAGAGAGTTATCTCAAGAAAATTAATTAAAATTTTACTGTGGGCAATTTGAAACCAAACAAGCCAGGAAAGTAACCAAATGACTCTACTTTAAAAATTCCCAACTGTATTTTAATATTTAAATTTTGAAAGATGAATTTCAATTATACATGTCCCCAATTACTACGTTATTGAATCCTGTTATATCATCCCGAACACCTGATGAATTAATACTGAATATGGCACACAGCCTGTTATTAAAGATTTAACTTTAATTAAGAAAAAAATAACTTTATATAGATTTAAATAAGGTGGTGAAAGTGGGTGCACACTTCACAGTAACTCACGTCACATCTCTTGAAACAGTTCCTTTCTGACAAGCCTGAAATGTGTATGTTCCATTTTCAATTAACAGACATTGAATAAATCATCTACTGATCTTACTTGGTTATCAAAACACATTTCAAGGCTCTCTTTGGCAACTAAAAGTGCTTCAATGAGCCACCAATGAAATCACATCCCGGGGCCTTCCCATGGTTAGTAGTAAAAAATGTCCTAGGTACTGTACTTTGAAGTAGAAATCTTTGACATTACAGCAAAAATTTCTAAAATTTTTGCAGTTTTTATAATGGTCAGCACAGCCATCTCTGAAGTAACACACATTTTCTAAAAATGGGAGATTTAGACCAGTAACCAAGGTAATTTTCTTTTTTGCTGCATACACAAATGTCACATGATGGTCCCAGTCATTTGATATCAACAAACTATGTAGGCTTTCACAACTATTGTCTGAATGATTTTTGCTATTGCATGTCAGTTGCGTCGAAGTTGAAAAGGTTCCGATGTTTCAGTAAGCATTGAAATTGCCATCATTACGAAAGCACTTAGAAGCTATTACCTACCGAGACAATGCCTGGTTCTCTTGCCTTTATACCAGGCACAGTTATTCTTTGAATCTACGTACTTTGTTAAACTTACAGAAAAATCTCATGCTGTTTAATGTTCTACACTTCTTAAATAAAGTATAATGTTTGAGCAACATACAGGTTTTTATGCAAAATACTATTTTCAAGCATTCAGTTCATAAATATAGTTTAATTTTGACAAAAACAAGAATTATGTTAACAGGGCACACACTCCTTTCAGCTGAAAAAATTCCCTGACTTTTCTTCGTTTTTTGACTAGTCAAATTTCTCACAGGCAAAATTAACTAAAAATAACACCTGTTACTAGTAACATATACATACACAAGATAAGCAAAAATGAATTTATAACAATGTAATTCAAGTTTCCACATTTAAATTCACAACAAAAAATCAAAATATATTTACACACATATTCAAGGTGCTGAAAATACTAGGAAATCTTGTTTTGAAACTTGTATATTTTGTAAAACATCACACAAATTATTTAGCAGAGTATATCAGAAATAAAATTTAGTAACGTAGGACATGTCACTGTATTAGTTACCACACCCAAATTAAAGTAAAAAAAATTATTAATTAAAATATTTACATTATTTTTTGTATTAATGGCACGAACTTCCTTTTACACATCATCTACCAGTTTCAATTGTTTTTTAAACAATTCTAATTCTTATACTTGTCACATTTCTCATGTTCAATTTTGTCCAACTGATGCTGCAAAGCCTCAAGTTAATTTGCATGGGAATTCCTAACAAACTGCAACATTTTGTTATTTTTACATGCTGCACCCCATCTTCTAAGGTAACTCTATTGTGTACGTGTCTTAGCACCACAAGGTTCTGTCCTCTTTAATTTTAAAAAGTCACCATTAACCGAAAATCCTAAACTTATACTATCATGAAAAATTATAGGAAATTTAACAAACTCAACTACTATATTTGGTTCAAGACATTTAGTGAACTAAACCCCTTCATCCAATAATGATCACGACAAGAACTTTTTTTTCAAATCCTTCACGTATACAATAACTATGATTCTAAAAAAGGATGTAATTCACGTTGAATGCTATCAGCTGGTACACCAGATAACCAATTGTGTTCCACAAATATTTCTAAGCATGATGTTAAATGTTTCCTGAACAGCACAGATTTTTTGCAACAGGACGTTCAAGAAAAGTCAGTACTTCAGTAAGTCTGAATTTCAGAGGAAAGTTATCCAACAATTTTGTGATATATTGTACCAAACAGGGTGGCCACAGAAAATTAGAAACAAAATTCCCCGACAATTCTAGATTTTCCCAGACTATTAAAAAAATTCCGGTCTGTCAGATTGTGCGAAATTCCTATGCTTATCCTATGAAATGATTCACAAATATATCTTCATTAACATTCCTAATCACATAGCACTTACTTTTGTATTATTTCTATTCTAAATAATGCCAGCACTGACACTGAAATAGATGGCAAAAAAGTTTACCTCTGCATGATACGGATTCAATACAATTAACTGCAGAGACTGTGGCAGTTAAGTGGTCAAATCACTTGTTTAAAAAAAAAAAAAAAAACAACAACAACAACAACCTAGGTTTGATCCATGGCGTGGTCAATTTCGGATTATCCGTGCTGGACAATATCACTGACTTCATAAGAATCTCCGGTTTCACCCACCTTTGTAGTCAGGTGCTGCTTCATATACATCATTCATCCCCAATTGGTTCTAAAGACCATAGTTGTTAAGAGCTGTCCAAATCTCTCCATTTCCCCCTCAATATAATGGACTATTTCTCGTAAATGACTTTTTGAGATACTGGCAAAGCAAACCGAACTGTACATGCATGTTTATATTCGACATTATATACTATTTACGATACATGCATTTCGAAAACTTAGAACATACTGGACTTACTTTACTTAAGGCACATAACTATTTTAACCATACTCTACAATCCTGCCACCAATTGTTCAAAAACAATCACGAAAACAAAAACCATGAACTAATTTATGGACACAACAAATCCAACACTATTTCTTTTCAATATAAGGATAAAAGGCCTATATAACAAAACTTTTCCCTGATCCCTCATAAAATTCACTGACAATTCCCTGTTTTCCGTGACTTTTCCATGTTCCAGTTTTACCCTATCTGTTGTTACCCTCATTACAGCTTGGCGACAACATTGCGTGAATTCCAAAATCTTAAGTTGTTTCAATCCTTTTTCTTTTTGTAATGCATGTATTACAGCAATACACACAACATTCTCTGCATGTAGCAACTTATCTGTGTTCAAAATAAACTTGCGTAATGATGAGAGAACCTTTTTAATTGCATCTTCCTTGACAAAGTTTACCATTAATGCTTGTACCAATGAGAAGAGGGCAGAATGAGGAAATGAAGCCACCGGAGATTCAGTTTGAAACTGTATCAAGAAGGTTCTACTAAACCTGTAAAAGAACAAAAGAATGAAAGTTTTGCTGCAAACAGGTTGTCTTTGACAAAATAGCAAAACTTTCATTCTGTCTGCATGTCTTCTTATCCTACACTGCACATTCCACAAATTTTGATAAATAAGGCAAAATTTCAATGGCTCAAAGGGCAACTTTGCTATTCACAACCCAAAAAACAGAATAAAATTTCTCAGGATAAACTCTTGCATGTCTGTAACTTATGTAACCTGCTCTTCATTCCGGTACATTTGTCGGTAAGTTGTACACAGCTCTTAGGAATTAAACCATCTCCCACTGAGTTTATTAGTTGTTAACGTTTAATTTACAACTGCTTTAAAAAGTAGGATGGACAGTGTGTAAACCACAAGACCCTAACTCTAGTAATGTCAGCTTACTAGTGCCATCACCTTTTCAGCAAAATAACAAATATATGACTAAACAGTTGATCCACCCACTGACATTTGTAGCATTTTACTTAACTGCATGTCAAACAGAGAACATTTAAAATACATAAGTATATCAGCCACAGTTGTCTGACCAAAAAAATGCAAATATATGTGACGAAACTTCACTTTTATCAAAGTCCCAAAATTGAACACAACAGGGTCCATCGGTTACTTTTAAGCTACCTTATTTAAATGCTAATCAATTCCGACTACCACATAGTTGCAGTCAGAAAGCAATTCACCAAATGTGTTTTAAAATAAGGCCCTTACCCATGTATTACCCTATACGGATCTTAGTCCTCTTTAGCTGAGTTTTCTTGGCAATTTCACAGTCAAGAAAAAGTACTGGCAAAAGGTAAGCAATTTTAGCACTACCCCTCCAGAATGCAAACACCAATGTATTTCGGACTTGGTTATGACATAATTTGATAGAAATGCATGAAAAAGTGTTCTTAGGCACATCAGTCATTGTACATGGATTAACCCTTTCAGTGCCAAGAGCCGAAATATCAGCTTTATTGTCTGTGCAAAAAATTGCCAGAGGCTGATCTATAGGCTCTATGATTTAAAATATAATTTACAGGTTTTTTTTAAATTAATTTTCCTAGAAAAAATGTGTTTACAATTGCAATGGACTAAGGGAACCTTTAATTGCCAGTAGACATTTTTTCTAACTTTATTACTTTGATTCTTATCAATTTTATTTCTATTTTAATAAATAATTGTAAATTTCTGAAAAATATGATGCCATTTTTCACATGCGTACTTTTAAGAAAGCTGGACCTAAAAGGGTTAACAGGTTTACTGGCATCAATTTGGGTAGTTACAAACAGTGGGCTTCAGAAATATGCTTTGTAGATGTTTTACTAGAACGTCTATTTCCACACTTCTTACGGATTGCAGCTGTTTCTAAAGGTTTCTTAACAATCATGTGGCTTGTCGCGGCTTGCTTTCCCATATTGCTACGGCAGAATTTGCTCACATAATAACTAAATTTCCAGATTATTAATAAAATTCTCTGACTTTCCTCTCACCTTTGACTGTGTCTACGAAATTTCTCGACTTTTCCCCGTTTCCAAGTTTCCCATGTCGAGTGGCCATCCTGATAAAAATATTTTTACTTAACACCCCTAAGTTCTAACAATTTTGCAATAGGTCTAGTACTCTTTTCAAAATTGCAATTTCAGAACCTACAATGTATTATTTTGAAAATGTTTATAGTCAGTTACAATTTACAATGAACATCTGCACACTGTATGCAGTACTCCAAAAGTAGCCACTTTCCTTCTACCTTTAAAATTACAGGAAAAAAGTGTTTAATGAGAAATAATTATATTTGTTAGCAGTTCTCAAATTAACAGCATTATTTTATCTTCAATCATGCATAAGTAAAACTGCATAAATGCTTGTACATATATTTTGTTGCAGAGCTAGATTTCTTTCAGTTAACAGTTAATTTCTTAATTACATCAAAAAAATTTAATTTTAATGTTTTATTCTCCTTACCAGCAATGCAACAGATTGTTTCAGCTGAAATAAAGACAATATTAATGTTCAGAATATATGTGACACTTGGTTTCCACAATCCTTACAGCATTAATGAACAGTAGTTGCGGAGATAATTGCACAAGACCCCAAGATTTAACACTAAGGTAGTGAGGTACATTGATAAAGTCACAGATACTGACTGCTGGTCAACATGATTTTTACAGAGTACAACTACTAAAGTAAGAAGTTGAAAGGTTCCCTTATAGTCACCAAACCACATTGTTTGAAAAGAAATGCCTATAGTAGGTCTAAAAGTATAATGTCTGGCACAACAAACAACACAATGAGTGCTGTGAAGTTCACTTGTTTATACACAGCTGACAGATATACAATTGCATGTCTAAACAAGTGACATCCACCAGTCGACACTCATTCACACAAAATTGTGACTCTGCCTAACTGATTCTACTAAGCAGGTCTGGGACAGTAACATTTTATAATTTTGAAAGTGATTATATTGCAAATATTCTTTTTTTGCTGAAGTAGAACAGTTAAGACATGACATTAATATCTACAAAGTTATATGCATGTTAATTTTGGAGGACATACAGGAGGTGATTATGGTTATGGGTGGTACAAATGCTTTAATTATAAAGTGAAACATTGTTATGAGCTTTGCAGTGTTTCTAGAAGTACTTTACTGTACCCAGGTTGAAGGATCATCATAGGTGAAGATAGGTGGTACTAGCCTACTACATGATGACTAGTGGTTGGCTCATAGTACTGTGCTTTTTTTTTTTTTTTTTTTTAAGTGGAGCTAGCCTATTTTTTATTTAGTAGTTTCCACTCCATATTTTGTAGCACCAGCCTATATGAGTGTGCTACTTTTACATTCCTCAGTCCTCTCAACAATCTCGAGCAATCAATATGAAATGTCACTCATCGCAGCGCTTCTTTATCTCTCTGACAGTCCGCCCAGCTGCATTGCCACAACTCTCCTGCATGTGGTGTGGCCGTGAGGTTGTGATGGTATGGGAGGTGGAGGACAGTGAAATGTTGAACTCTGATAACTGCAAGCTACCGATAAACAGGACAGAGGAAGCTTGTGTGCATGCATGGCATAAGTCAGAGAGAGATAGAGAATGAGAGATAGAGAATGAGAGAAAAGGCTGGAGAGAGAAAGAGACAGTTTTACCGTAAAGGGAAAGGGAGTGGTTGTAGTTTGAAAGTTAGACATAATCAATTTACAGGTGCACAAAATACTGCACCTTACTCTCCCAGTCTCTCTTCTATCGTGTTCTCTCTTCACCCTGTTATCTTCTAACATAAATCAATACAGTTTATGGGAGAAATACTACAGTCGTTGGCGAGATAAGATGTGCAGTGCCGAGTGAACAACTCCCTGCCACCCCATCTCCTTTCTTACACACATGTGACCCGCACATAGCTGATGTTATGTAAATCATTGCAGTGTTGTTGTTTTGGTAAATAAAATTGTGTAGGTAATAGTGAAAATAGTGAATCTGGTCACCACTCAAATGTGCCAAGTTATTATTCATTGACTACACAACTAACCTGTCTTGTGTTCACTGTCAATATTGTTATATTTAAGTTAAACTGAAAAATAAATTTTATCATAAAAGTTGGTTTTAAATGTTACTAGGCTCATTTTAAAATTACTAGAAACACATCAGATTCAAAATACATTTTACAAAAATTAATAAGTTATGTCTTTTAAAACATTGCCCACAAACTACAATAAAATGTACAAAATTTAGTTTCAGCAGGGATATACATTTCCTCAGTAGTCTTGAAAAGTATATCCCTACCCTACTGATGGTAAAGCGAGAACTTTTCAAAACTTCAACAATAGAAAAAATAGCCAATTAAAATATTTCAATAATGCAAACAAATTTGCTTACAGATAATAAAACTTAAATGAAATAAGTGTGCCAGTTTGTGTTGAAAGTTCATTATCGGTAACGCAAATGAATACAAGACATTATAAAATTTAATAACAGTTTTCGCTATTGCTAAAAGTCTATGAAAGGTACTGAAAATAAGCTAAGCTCCAGGAAAGATGAGTTGTAGATTGTGAGCTAGCACCTTTCTTTCAAAGGAACTTTCACTGGAGCTTAGAATACATATGGTATAGTGGGTCACATCAGCCAAGGATCAAGTCCATTTATTTAAAGAGAGTCACTCTACAAATGGTTTGTGAGTGAGATAGTTTGGTTAGCGCTTAACATCGAGGTCTTTAGCGCTGGTGGGGGATGACATGAAGTGAGTATGAAGCAGCGCCGGAATGTATTGGGCAGGGAAAACGGGAGATCCAGAGAAAACACGCCGACCAGCGGCATTGTTCGGCATGATTCCCACATACGAAAATCCGGGGACATACCCCGCCGGGAATCGAACCCAGATCGCCTTGGTGGGAGGCGAGGGGATCTGACCCCTCGGCCACTACGGCCCTCTAGAATGTTTTTTATTGGTATAATTTGGAAGAGTAAGTCTTACTCTACAGTATACTATATTTTTTTGTATTGCAATGATACTATTTTCAAAGAAAAGATACACCTCATATCAGGACAAATTTTTACCATATCTGCAACATCCTACCTGTCAAACAAAAATTTATACTAAGTTGTATGACTTAAACCAACCATATACTAAAAATGTACATATGTTAATTAATAATGATTCATAAAATTTACAAACAATGCATCATTACAGGGTTTAAA
Organism: Medauroidea extradentata; assembly: GCA_003012365.1. NCBI lineage: Eukaryota > Metazoa > Arthropoda > Insecta > Phasmatodea > Phasmatidae > Medauroidea > Medauroidea extradentata. Next base: position 41,362 of record PNEQ01001492.1, on the reverse strand, counting down.
TCATACGTAAATTGACTACACTTTTGGAAGGTGTAGCATATAACATTAGAAATAAAATTATTTCTACTAAAATATTTTTAGATTAAAAAATATTGTTCGCCATTCTGATCATGGTTACAGTAAAGTTTCCATTGCTACCAAACCTCAATTTTTTTAGAACAAGTCATCACAATTCTAAATATTTTTTACATCCATACATCTTCTTTCATTTAACTTAAAATAATAAAATAAGAAAATGGAACTATGCCAATTTTAGAGACATTAACCCTTTGGCTAGGGAGGTTATATCTAGAGTTAGAGACCATGTGGAGTGAGTTTTTTAGCAAATTGAAATTGTTATTTTTTTTTAAGTTGTATTATGCATTACAGCCAGGAAAATTTTATTTCGACATTCTAACTAGAATTGTTTGGAGATTTATACATATGTGTGTGTCTAAATAAATAAACTAATTAATAAATATATATAATAGAATGAGATGAGAACTCGCAGCACATTGCTTAAAAATTAAAAAAAAAAAAAAAAAATTATAAAAACCTAAAAATGATATTAACTTACCAAATCACTTTTTTTAATTGTTTTCTAATATACAGTGATTTCACTTTTGAATTTGAATATTTATGTACACATAACCACACAACATTGCTACATTGTAAAAAAAAGTAATGTTTTTTGCTATTTTTACAATCACGGAATTATTTCTACTATACATTTGAACATCATGTCTACAAATATGCTAGAATTTCACTTACCATTTTGAAGATTTACGTACACGCAATCAGACAACATTGCTGCACTATAAAAGGGTGAATTTTTTGCTATTTTTTAAATTACTGAAGTATTTCTATCAATTAGAACATCATATCTACAAATAAACTGAAATTTCACTTAAGACTTTAAAGATTTATGTACACATAACCACACAACATTGATACACTGAAAAAAATTTTTTTTACTATTGTTATAACTTAAATATGTAATTATTTCTACTATCAATATCAACATTTTGCTACAAAATAAAGAGAAAATTTGTTTTTCATATTGTATAAGTATGAAGACACGCACACAAACATCACTGATACACTGCAAAAAATAGTAATAATTTTTGTGAGTTAATTTTTTTGTTTCCACCATATATTTCAAAATTATATTTATAAATAAACTAATGTTTTGGCAGATTTATGTACAGATACTGCACATAATATTGCTACACTGCAAAAATGTTAGTATTTTTTTTTTGTACAAGAGTTATGAATATATTTCCACAGTCTCTATCAAAATTAAATATTCAAATATACTGAATATTTACTAATTAGTATATTGAAGAAATATTGTGGACACACACAAACCACTGCTACATTACAAAAAAAATAATATATTCATGCAATTTTTGTAAATATTATATTATATATACCATCAATCTCAAAATAACAAATAATAAACTTTAGTGTAGCATTTTGAATAAATATATATACAACACACCATTGATACATTGCAATATTTTTTTTCTGCAGTTCTATAGGCCTACACATGGAATTATTTCTACCATCAATTTCAACATTAAATTTTCAATTATACTGACATTTCACTTATATTTTGAATAAATATATTCTCACACCCACACATACTATTGCTACACTGCAAAAAAGTTTTACGATATATTAAGCAATTTTTATGTACCTATATTTTAAAGTTTCTAACATCTATCACAGAATTACATTTATAAATATACTAAACTCACACTTTTTTATTTTGACACATACACGCCACTACATTGCTATACTGCACACTATTTGACAATTTTTTTTGCAAATGTTTATAAATTTAGAATAACTTTTACAGTCAATTTCAAAATTATATTTACAAATATCCTGTATCTTCAGTAACTTTTTTAAGATATATGCACAGACCACAAAACACACATGTAGACACAAACATTATTATACATAGCAAATATAAACAAACATGACATCTAATGTTTACTGAAATTCGTATTTTGTAAATATTACTGCACAATAAAATTTTTAAAATGTGAATATTGAGTCTCACAAACCAAATTTACTGAATAAATGAATTTTACATGAACAATTCCATTTCAACCTTGTGTTTTATTCATAGGTACTGAACAAACCCTGAGGGCCCACAGACAAAACATAAAATTTTTGAAAAGTACCTGTGCTGGGACTACACAAAACATTTGGTAGTTTCGAGCATAAAAACGTTCCTTTTGTTGCAAGTGCGGCAGAAAGTAATGTATTTTACCTAGAAATGTTTTGCAGTGTGAAATATGGTGAAACATGGATGAATACAATGTCCTACATCATACTCAGCACACATCCACCTGGTGTCTTTTCTTATTGACTATTTCGTTGTGCTGTGCTTGCAAACATAGCATTGTCTTTGCTGCTGTAGGTGCACTGGAGCAGGAAAGTGTCGTACTGTGAACAGTAAAAGCGTGGTAACATATGAACGGTGCCTACGTTTGGAAGGGATGTGAGTCAGACAGAACTCTTCCAGTAGTTGCCGAACAAGGTTGAGGCGGAACTGTGCCAACTTATTATTTTCCTTTCCTGTTCTGACGTAAAAGATTCAAGAATTCAAAATAATTCTATCCAAAAACATGTAAAAACAACTTCTTGTAACATTTGAGGGACTTCCTAGTACTGTCCTGAAAAATTAATTGCATGTTGGCTTTATCAACCAACCCAATGTTTTTGTTTGATTCCTGACAGAGGCTTCAAAATATTTTCCCTTGATGTGCAATCCATTTTACCTCTGTTTATGTAGTACTGGTGCGGGAAATATTTGTGGTGCTGATGTCATTTCTGTCTGAATAAGAATCACCGATCAAACTGTCGTCACTTGCTGATTCCCAGTTGTAAATAATTTCACCATGTTCTTTTTCAGAAAGTGCTTCTCTGAGAAAAGATTTCATTCTTATTACATGGTTTGTGTAAAATAACACCAAATCATTCCATATAAAATGCAAAAGTATTTAATTCGCAAAAAAAAAAATAACACACATTGCACAGCTGCACGAAAAAGTAATGTTTATTTTCCCACAACATGCATTATTTAGCGCTATTCTTTTGTGCAACAAAAGACAAAATAATTGATTACAACATATTGAAAGGTGACACAGTAAATGGTTTAAAATTGTGTTTAAAAAAAAAAGTGTGTGTTTTAACTTTAAATAAAACCTAACTATGACTGCCACAACACATATTGATTGAAAGGTGAATTTAAGTGGATTATTGGCGTAGTATCGATCTTCATGAACGTGTAATATAACCCCAAACAGTTGAAATAACAAATGCTAAATAGCAGCACATGCCAAAAGCTCTGAAACGTAAATGTACGACGAAACTACTTTGAGACACTTCAAAAACTTATATTTGCGTGCATACTCTGGTGTACCACTATAAATTTGCTCATAAATATACGTACATACTCCTCAATAGGTTAATAATATTATTTGTTTTTCTACATTCTTTTGTTTCATGTTACGGAAGAATTGTGGTACATTTTCCAGTGTTGATAAATCAATTGAAATATAGTATTATACTTAGACTTTTGCATATTGTTTAGTGAGCGTAGTGAAAGTTTATTGGGCAGTTTATACAATTTATATTTTCTGTGTGTTACAATGATATTTAGCATGTCAATTTTTGTGACTCTTGATAACGGTTTTGTCCAACCTACACCTGTATATATCCTAACCTCAAAACTATTGCTTAAATTAATTTGACTGATCAAAGAATGTTAACACTTTAACTAAAAAAATATATTTTGATTCTGTGGTTAAATTAAAGATGTGACTATAAAGAGGATAAACTTTTACCACCTTGTTCAATTGGACAAGTTCTGCATTCATCTAAATGTCAAGTAAATTTCCATGCAAAAACAGTAGCATTTAAAACATATCAAGATTTTACAGACTGTGAACAGAAACTCCTTGCCAGGCACTCAGGAGCTAAGCTGAGTCAGCTTTCCAGAATATGCCTACATCAAGGGGCAGATTTCCTCAAAATATGAGGCTCTGCAAAAGAAATGTTATAATCCCTTTAGCAAGATTCACTATGTCAGGACAGGAATTAGACCTATTGATGCAGCAATATACAACAAAGTCAGTTTTTTAGCTAGGAAAAAAATTGTTAAAGACATTAAACCAGGTCAGAAAGCTGTGTCCGTCATGCAAGACTGCTTTCAATGTTAAGTTGGAGGAAACTTTCCATAATCTGAATCTGACAAAGAAATTGTTACAGTTGAGGAGGTAAACAGCAGCTTATCATCAACTGGCATTTCACCACTGAAAATAAAATCAAACCTTAGAGATAAGAAAAACCACGCAAAACAAAAGATTACAAAAACACAAAATGCAATTGTAAGTAAGATTGGCACTGTCATAGGTGTTCATTTCGAAACAGTTCAAGCAAACAATGTGAAAATTGTGTTGACTTCAAGTAGCCTACTAACTCGAAGACCTCAGGTGCAAAGTAAAAGAATCCAATCATAAAGAAAGGATTCACTTACTAATCTTAGCCCCACGAAGCTAGGCTATTACAAAAACAGAGCCGAGTTTGGTGTTCCTGAACAAACTGTGAAAAATGCTCGGAAGCTGAAGGCAGAAAAAGGAACTTTATCCCATCCCAGTGAATTGAGTAGATTGTGCCCTGGGAAGAAGGACAGTGTGCCTAAGAGAATTTCAGGAATAAAAACTTACAGACAGAAGAGGTGACTGCTTTGTAATTTGCGGGAAATGTATGTACATTACCGCAATCAACACGGTCCTGAAGTTGGATTTTCAAAATTTTTTGATCTCAGGCCAAAGTGGTGCACAGGTGTTGGATCTGCTGGAAATGCATGCAGTTTGTGTTAGCACAATACATCAGAACATACAACTCATGCTCAGTACCAGTTGCAATAAAAGATTATAAAGAATTTCTTAGCAAAGCAGTTTGCAGTTTGGAGGCGAAGGAATGTATGCTTCAATGATGTGAACAATGCCCAAGGCCAGAAGGAGCGGAATAAGCAATTCTCAGCTATTTTGAAGAGTATGATTCAGAAGATTTGATAGTATACAAACGGTGGGTTCATAGTGATAGAGCTACTCCAGAAACCAAGCAGCTGCCCGTAGAAGAATATATTCAATAAGCTGTAACAAAAATTTGGAATTTATCATGTCATCACTACATAGCCAAACATCAAAGCTTACATTTGAAATATTTGAAACATTATCGTAAGCAAGATGTGCTTGTAATACTGATGGACTTTTCTGAGAATTATTAATTTGTCGTTCAATATTCTGTTCAAGGTTTCCGCTGGGAAAACAGTCAGGCTACCATCCATCCATGGTCTATTTTTGTGAAAATAAGGAAGTGCAGTTCATAAATTTCTGTGTTATTAGCGACAGTCTGCGACAAGACAATTACCGTGCACATTTTCATCAAGAGTGAATCAAATACTTAAAGACAAAATTTGCACAAATATGCCATATCCACAACTTCACTGAACATTTAAAATTTTTGTTTTTACAAAAAAGGATTTTGGAATGACTGCTGAATGGATTTTTTCACAAGCCATGGCATGTCACCATGTGATGGCATTGGGGTACAACCAAACAATTAGCAGCCCAGAGCAAGCCTTCAACGTCCACTTCAAAAACAAATTCTTACACCTACAGATCTTTACAATTTCTGCAATGAAAATACTAATGGAATTGAATATGCTTTTGTCAGAAAAGAACACATTATCAAGAAAGGGTCTTGCAAGAAGAGTGATTCCAGGGACATACTGCAGCAAGGACTAGAGAAAATCATTCGTTTGTGCCCATTTCTGAAAAAAACAATTAGAGATGCTGACATAATGGGACTTAAAGCCGCAGACCTTGTAATCTGTGTAAAAATTGAGTAGAAATTCCACAATTAAAAACAACATGTGCATTATCAAAACTTAAAAATGCCATGTTGTTCATAGTACATTTGTATTGCTGACATCCGTCAATACAAAGAAGACTAGATAAAAAAAACTATACAGACTAGAGGACTAAAATATTAGGAAATTTGGTAAACTAGTTTGGTCTTCCTATTGTAAAATGATTAAAATATGAGACACTACAGTGATGGGGACTTTTTCTAATTTTAGACCACTTTACATGGAATAGCCCATTTTTGTAACAATTATTGGTGCGAAATCATGCTTTATATGAACAAATAATTCATTTTTAACTAAACTTTGTCAAACATATGTAAGTGAACATAATTGTTGGAGTTTGGAGGTTTTACAAGCCATTCAGGGAGCCACCAATACTTACTTCAGGATAGGTATGTATGTATTTATCAATAAAATGTTCTTAGTGTAATGACTAATGATGCATAAACCTTCACCACAGTAAATCACTAGAAACTGTATAACTAAAAAACAAAACAATTACAGCACTAAAAATATAACTTTACTTACCTAAATCTGAACTGAACTTCAGCAAGATGCTTTCCGATTCTATGGTTATTACATACATCTGCGGTCCTAACCTCGAACATTCAGTTTTCTCAAATATGGCAAATTCACTGACATCTTCACTATGGCCTGGTAATTCTGAAAGCAATCAAAACAAAGTTAAAACATTTAAAATGTTTATACCTTTAATATGCACAAATCATCAGATATTTAACATTTATTTAATCTAAGCTTGAATAAAATAAACCAGAAGTCGAAGCAACTCAAAGTCAAGCTATGGAACAAAATTAGTTATCACAACTCCATTGAGCAGAGGTTTTAAAAAGTATTTGCTTTAGTCGAGCTAATATGCAAAATTTATTTACTTTTTATTTATGCCTGTGAAAAGCACAAGGGTTTGGTACGATAACAGCAGAAAAACGAGGTAGCGAGATAGGAGTTAGCCAACACCTGTATTAAGGAACAATCCCAGCATTCATCTTGAGTGATTTTAGGAAACCCTGGTAAAACTGAAATCAAGATGACCAGAACCAGGGATTGAATCCGAGTTCTACCAAATGTGAGGCAAGTTCTTAGAACACACTGCTTTGCATCTTAATTTTGTTTTTATTTCAATAGCTAACAATCTATTAGAGCATGTTTCACATGGAAGTCAAAACTAATTATTGCACACTGGTGCTTCTGTTAATTTTAGATGGACGTAATCAGTCGGTTTATCACAATTTTTAAAACAGGGAATGGCAACATCATAGTCGCGTGTTTTCGAAGTTCATATCAACCTTGTATATATTTATTACAAGAGTGTAGGTCTGCAACATGTACATGTATTGCGATTCAAGATTTATTTTAAAATCTCCACAAATTATTTAGAAAGTAACAACTTGTAATTTAACAATTCCCAGTAAGTAGCAAAAAAAACATAATTTTTATGTTACTGTAATTAATAACAAAACATCCTAGGAACATCGCAATATGGTTTCTTCTAAAACTATATAAATTATCTAAAAATAACACAAATACATTTTTAATTTATTACAGGTAGGCCCAGGTTATCATTACCGAAACAAGAAAAAAGTGATTGGCACAAATTAATAGTATTTTATTTAAATATCTAATGTAAAATAAACTAGACTATGAAATTTACAGTCACACATATTGGCCACCTTCCCTTCTGGAAACATAGTAACTAACTTACCTCAGCAAAATTTGTTGTCACATAGCAGAACCCACTACATAGCATTAACATGAGACACATTTGGCAACCTTATCACATAGTGTTTACCATTTCTCGATGCATGTTACTGAAATTATTTATTGTTAGTTCGAGTAGAACTAGTAGAAATCTCAAAATCTCAGCAGTAATGCTAACTTACAACTGAACACAATACTAAACTGTCATTGGCTGCATCCTGTATCCAACATAACTACTGTATGCTTTCAAGTACAATAAATGAACAAAAATTGAAATAATAATCACTATTATCACCTTAAGATATTAATGAAAACTGATAAGCACCAAAGCTAAAACCAGAAAATTTATAATTATTTAAAAAAAAATGTGAATAAAATAATGGAAACAAGTTCTCGCCAGTTGGATGAAAAATAGTGGTAGACATTTAATTGATCTCAAAAATTAATATCAGAGGTATGAGACTTTTAACACTTTATAATGATAAATGTACACAAGATTACAAAAGAACATTAATTCAACTTAAAGCCTAGTTTAAACCAATGATAAGATTGCTAATAACACATGTTTTCAACAAAGTTATTAACAATGTTGTAAAATTGCTTGAAAATTATTGACATAATCATGTTACCAACATTCTGTTATTAACTTTGTTAATATTTATAAAAAAGTTAATATTTCTTATCAACGTTTTGTTGAAAACATTTGTTAGCAACAAAAAGTTACGAATTTTAGAACCATGTTAAAAACTTTGCAACCAACACTGTTGATATTGTTTTCACAACACATTCTAGGACAGTCTAGATCGAAAGATGTTGATAACAAATGTTATCAGCAATGTTGTACGCATTTTTGTCATTAACATTACTACTAACATCCGTTTATCAATCTTACAACTTTGTTAGTAACATTGGTGTTTTCAGGAAAGTTAATAACACACTTGCTGTCAACACTGCTATAAAACAATGTACCGTAACTTAGAATTTGTTGATAAAATTTTGTAATTAACATTATCACTATTTTTTCAGCATAAACTGGGCTTAACAAACAAAAAATGTATCTCAGAAAATATTCATCAACAGTGTAGTTATACTTAAACAATGCATATTTTTTTATATTGGCCTAGATTTGTTAATGCTACAAAACCCAGAAAAAAATACAGTCATTTGGGGTAACTTTGTACCGGTCAGGGCAACTTTGTACCACCAGCCTAGTTTAATTTAAAATGAAATATTTCAGAATTTAAGAATATGGTTGAGTTCTAGATGAATAAATTTGTTAACCTTAAATTTTGCATAGTGGTTGAACGCCACAAAGCTATTATATGAAAGCAAATCCCTGGTACAAAGTTACCCCAAAAGACTGTACTGTATTTATGAAAACTATAATTTTTATTGCACCTGTCTACTTGTGACAGCATTTTGAATTAAAACCAGAATGACTCCCTAATTATTGACAAATACTGTTAAATATAAAATGCATAAAAAAAACTGAAAAAAATCACACCAGCTGTGGGAATGGTGAAGGATGGATTCTCTATATTTCTTTTAGAAAGTTTCAAATAGCATGTAATACATTACTTTATAAAAACATTAAGGAAAATTTAAAATTTTGATCAAGAAAAAGTCAGGAAAATTGTATTACAGTTTTCTGTGGACAGCCTGAATTAAAAAATTCTGGCCTATATAGGTTTAAGCAGCAAATACGGTATAGACTGGATTAGTAACTATTTAGCAGACAGAACCCTTTTAAGTAAAAACTGCACTTTTGGCTCCAACATTCTTCATGTTCTATCTAGGATTTCCTAAGGTGTAACTTTGTCACCTCATATTTAATATCCTCATTAATGATATAACTAAAGTAATTAAAAACTATATTCTTGTCTTTGTAGATTATTAAGGCTAAAAATTTACAAACATATAACTAATATTTGTTATGCTACAAACAGATATTATGCTAACTCTATTAGCCACTAGTATGCAGTAATTATATGAAATTAAAGTAAGGCCTCATATAAAATTCAAGTCATCACATTAACTTGTAATACATAATTAAATATAAATACTAGGCCTATGTTGTTTGCTTTAAACTAAATAAGATTTATTTTATTTGTGACCTAAGCATAATATAGTGTAGAAAAGGTTATTACTTATCACTAGATTGTTGAATGTAGGGCCTATACTACATTATGTACAATGTTAAATTACAATATTGAAAATTATATTGTACGTAACTGGTTAAATATTCTATTTTCAATATCAAATTGGTTATATTAGCCAATAACAACAACCAACATGTTAAGCTAATCAAGTTTTTATTTTCAGAAGCAAAAAAAAAATTACTTCAATGGGTTTATAAGACACATTGATTTTATCCTGCTTAGAATGTGGGCCAGTAATTAAGAATACAATAATGAACACCAAATAGAAAATGTTAAAAAAAAATTCAACAGTTACATTCATAAGATATTATATAATATATTTTGCTGATGTGAATGAAACGTCAAACTGTTAAAGACTAGAAGGAATGTAATAGATAGAGCCGCGATTTTATGGCGAAAACATTTGTGCAGCATTTGGTTTTGATGGGTCATGTGCACACCTGCAGCTCTGCTACATCGTCTGTGGTTGGATGATTTTACTCTCACTTGCCTTGGCAAATTAAAGACGTACAGACTCACAATAATATTATTCTGATTGGTGCAGTAAAATGAGTAATGTGTCTGAACAAAGACACGCTGCCAATAACCTTGAAACAGAACAGCCGATGTGCACGTGAGTCACTGAAACAAAGTGGGGCAAAAATCTTTTCACGACAAAATCGTGGCCCCTAGTAATAGATGCAATGTATTTAATTAATGGTGTTTCAAATACTTAGCATGTGTCACACAATTTTAAACCATGTCATGCAGACAGTTCTATTTTTTAATTTGTCTGAAATTAAGATTTTTTAATGATAAAAACAGTGTTGAAAAACACTGTTTTACCACTAGGCTATTTTAGTGTGCATTTTCTCATAAGTAGAGTACTCCAAAGTAAAAAAAAATTTTACGGGGAGGTAGTGACATTATTATCAAGAAACTTTGCCGCTTTGTCCCCCATTGTTACAGCGGATAATTTCGAGTAATCTTTCGAGTACGAAGACGCTGCACACATGCTGCAAGCTGGCACAGTGATCGGGCATGGTTGTGAAAGACAGCTAACAAAGAAGGGAGGCAAGGAAATGACGATGAGTCGTGTTACATGATCTTGGCAGCCGGACAAGAGTAGAAAGAGTAAGATAACCAAGTGATAAGCTCTCCAGTTCAGCGTTCTTGAATTACACCTGTAATTTGATATAGACTGTGATACAGATTTACGAAACTGTTTAGATCTTGTGCATATAATCTTTGTTATAAACTGATATTTCTTTCACAACGATGGGTTACTTTGCTAAGTTACAGTTTCAATGATAAAGAATAATGTAGTGTAAAAAGTATCTTGAAATTTTCTTGAGTAATACAATTATTTGGATCACAATTCCATTTTTTTAAAGGTGTTTTTGCATGTTTAAATGAAGATTTAATAGTAATTTATGTTTTGTCAAGTTTTGTTAAAGTTTATTACCAAACTTAAAAATGGGCTTGAGTGACAATGGTGACTTACAACTCCCGCTATATAATAAGGTTTTACTGAAATGTGTTTTCTTACTCAAAATAACAAAATTTAAAAGCTACAAAAATTATAATGTACTACATTGATTTCATTTACATGAGGTATAATAGATGTGTGTGTGTGTTATAACATAACACAGTCTATCGACGTTTTGTAACCACTTGTAAGTACCCAGCACACGAAAAATATTTATTGAATGGCATTATTTATGAAACTTCTACCTCTGAATACTTTTCATTTTTATCATTCATTTCGTGTATATTCTGTAATGCACTCGCCCAATAGTGGGATATTTACAGACATTTTCGAAGCATTTTGACACCTCCCCCTTTAATTATTTCTTGTGTTCTGTCCTTTTATAAACCCAGCAGAAAAGCCCAAAAAATCTACTACACATTATATTTTTTGGGACTTTCTTCGACGTCGAGGACAAAACAGAGATGAAAGTTTTTTTCACAACTTTTGGACCAGTGAGACAGACACAAACTCATTCTCACACATAACACGGGATTCGAACCCACCACATTTTGTGTCACAGGCCGACTCTCGACCAACTATGTTCTGTGTTACAGAACTACTTGTAGTTCGCTGTAGAATAGTTTGTACTCTGTCTCAGGGTCCATTTCTTTTAGCATAAGCAATTCATATTTGTTGTGTACGCGGATTCCATATTACAGTGATGTCTCTCTTTGTCAATGTTCCCTCTAATTTTTCATTTAAAAGTTGTCGGAAGAGAGACAATATCCCTAGCGGTGGCTCAGCGCCAGCGCACGGGCCTGTCGCCTAGCGGACTGGGTTTCGATCACCGTTGGGGTCACCCGGATTTTCTAATGTGGCTTTTGTGCCGGACGAAGCCACTACCCGGTGGGTTTTCTCTGGGTTCTCTCGTTTCCCTCACCCTTTCATTCCGGCATTGCTCTATAAGCATTTCATGCGTCGTCACTTATGCGTCCAGCTGGCCTCTAGCGACAGGATTGTTTCTCAGGTAGAACAGCCGGCTAATACCGGAGTCTGCCACCTCACATCGCATTGCAGACCCTGCCTCAGGCGGGAACTGTAAATTAGATTTTTTTTTTCTTGTGTGCAGTAGGCGCAGTTCCAGTTTAATAAATTATTCTAAAACATCAACTCGAAGTTGTATGGTTTCATAAACAGAACGTTATTTATAAAAGAAAATAATCTTAACAGTTAACATTAAATAGATATATAATTACTGTCCTTGCATATCCAGGACCTAATAAACTGCGTAAATAATATTTTCTTGATTGTTACACATTGTACTGCATTGTAACAAATACTTGCACACATTCACGAAGCGTTATTGGTAGGCATATATACATATTACGAATTAACACTTATAAAATAGCTAGCCTAAACTGATCAAGATAATGTAATTACAACCTACAGGTTTTCAATAAAACCTGCATCATAGTACACATACAATGTGATAAATGCTTTTGTTTAGAAACATCTTAAGTATGAACACACACCAAAATTACCTTTTGTGTGAAAATGTGTGCACTTGAAATTAATGAATAAGAAATTTACACATCACAACAGCTGCAAGCGAGTGGGTTGAGTAACTCTATACCGTTAGTTCTTTGGGCATTTGAGCAATCAATACTTTTCAGTCTTATCGCACTCATCTCACATAACGCAGCTCGCCATCCTGTTGACTGTGACATCCCTTCCCAGCAATGATGCGTGAAGGTCACGCTCTCTCCCTTGTCTTGCTTCATGTTTGCCTCCCTCCACAAACTACTTTACTCCATCTCTTCCTTATCTGAATATTCGCTCATCACGCACACACCCACCCACTGCCACAAGATTATCGGGTAGGTGACATGGCCTCTTAAGTAAACTATGAGGAACTACTAAGTAAAGTAGGTGTTAAAATTACTCATCATGTTAGACATAAAAATGATTTGTTCATATCCAACAATCACACTAAGAGAGTCTTTTTCAATGTGTTGCTCAATACAATGATCTGTCTTAGGTTTTCAAACCTTTTACATGACAAAAATTTACATAATTTTAAGGCAAAATGTCACTAATTACTTACTGGGTCCAAATATGTTAAATTAAAAAAAAACTTTTTTGTAATGTAATTCATGTTATACATATTAATGTGCTGTTTTATAGTTATTTAAATTTGTACTGTGATGTCCTTAATATTTATCTACATTTGTACTGTGATGTCCTTAATATTTATTTGCATTTGTACTGTGATGTCCTTCGTTATTGTTAATATCACTTGGTCTATATGTTTTGAAAGCATGAATTAATTTTGCTTTTGAATTTTGTCTGTCTTTTCTCCCCTCTATCTTTAAGTGTGTAACATTTTTTGTTAATATATACAGTGCCACCTGACTGTTGATCAGCGGCTATCCAGTTGCAAGTAAGCTATTGTGTGGTACCAGTATGGATCATGTCCATCTTAATCTTCATCACTTCCAACTATGCTATCTTCAGATTTAATCTTGAGTAATATTTAATGTAACTCAACATGTGAGTTACTTTAATTTATTTTTTTCAGCAGGATAGAAACTATTATTCTGGTAACTTCTTTGTAATCAGTGAGTCAAGGTAGCTGCATGAATTTTGATTTTTGTAAAACTTCATATGTTTTCACGAAGGCTGTCCATAAAATCTGGAAATACTTCACAACAGTAACCAACTCGCATATGTCCGTTAATAACAACTTTTTAAAGATACCTTCAGCATCTGCTTCTAAGTCTTCAAAACCGAGTACCAGGTTCAAACCAAGAACGTGAGAAACATGAGTTATGAATAGATTTTTCGCAATCAATGACACAGACGGCAATTTCAAGAATGTCTTTGAATGCAAGTTGTGTGTTTATGCTGGATAACCTTAACTTCACCTTCTGATGTGCAATGCAAACAAATACAGAATGTGTGCCACTTGAGCCAGCTAACATTTAGACCTTAGTTCAGCAAACTTAGAGAAACCAATCTTTTGTCTTGGGCAAGTTTCTTTAAATTTATAATACAATAATACCTTTAAATTACACAACTACTAATAATTTTGAAACTTTTCTCTTTTACACTGTCTTTACAACCTTGTGTGACTCTGCTGTTTTCATCATTATAAAAATCTTTCACCATTGTCTTACATTCCTCAGTAAAAATATTTTTAGGTTTTATATTTTCAACTTTGGACAAAATGCCAAATTTCTATGTTTATCTACAGTTACTTGCTAAGTATTGACTAACGAAATTCTTCTTGAATTTTTCGATAGTTCCATGACTTGGGAGCTAGACTTAGAATTATAATTTTCTCTTTAGCTCTTTTTGCTAATTTTATATTTATTTTGAGCTCTTCAATTGAATTCTTGTATTCAAAAGTCAGGTCAGTGGTATCAGCAAAGTTTTTTGACCCTCAGCTATATTACCTAGAAAAGTTTGTAAATTTTTTTTGAAAATGCAATAAAATTTGTTTACTTAATTTTTTAAAGCAACTGGCAACTTTTCACTGCTAATTTTTCGCATTTTTAGTGGGGAAACACCAAGAGCAAAACAGACTTCATTTATTGATTCCAGAAGCAAACTTTCCAACCCCCCTCACAGTCACCAACTCCCCCTACAGCAAATGTTAATCCCTTACCCAATTCCTAAGCATTAACTGCCTACCCCACTCTGTTATGCTCCTCATCACCTTGATCTTCTCACTGTTATTCCCTCTTCCTCTATATTCTGCCTTAGTTAACTGGCATCCTAACTTACAGCAGCCTCCCTTATCATTTACCATCCTGTACATCCTAACGAGCCTTTTCACTCTACTCCTTTCCTTAAATGAGTTCCACCCACAGTTCTTTCAGCATCACAGATAGCTGAAAGTTTCAATCGTCCTCACCAGCCTGCGCTTGCCTTCATTTTTCACCCACCTTGCTGCCCGTCTTTGCACTTTCAACTCTCACACCAACAATTCCAAGTATGGTTCCCACTCTGCTGCGGCCTTTACTTTCACTGCACTACTAACATTCTTAAATACACTTAGTATGTACAAAAGACAGAAGCACAAGTAGGCCTACTCATGTTTTAGTACTTGACAGATACACACACAAATAGGACGACACATAATCGCGGAAGCACGCATCGCGACGTTTCACTGCTTAGAGCAACTTCTTCGGGCGAAGAGACATGGCTGACTGCCTAATACACTACCCATCATACCTAGAGCCCTGCTCACTTTAGATCTCTACCTGCCTTCTCCACCCTAAGACACTCTGTATCATTATGTCTAAGTACTTGTATTCTGAAGCTTCTTCTATTTTCTGCCCTTCCCATCTGTATACATTAAGACTCCTAACATTTTTTCTCGTAAGCCTAACAATCTTTACTCTCTCGCCAACCTATTAAGCATCCAATTCTATTCCATTCTGCTCCCAACTATTTGAATCTTCTCAGGGTTACCTCTCTTCCTTTACACTATGCTTTAGTCAATAGGCAGCCTCACTTACTCCAGCCTCCCTCTAAAATTCACCACCTTGTTGTAGGCCTAAATCCTAACCAGCACCTCCACTCTTATCCTTTCCTTCAATGAATCCAATCAAATGGAATCTGAAAACTCAAGTCAGTAGGTAATATACTTCATAATATTTGTTTCATATTTTTTTCTACCTTTATAACACAGTGCATTCAGTTTCCCTTCATTGTAGTTTTGGTTAGGCCTACATACAATGTTTAAATTTTTAAAGCACCAAATTGTGAGTTTAGTCTGTACACAACAGCTCACCCTGCTTCCATACAGGATAAATAGATATATATCGAAGAGCTTTTTTTTTTTTTTTTTTTTCCAAAATTCTTTTAAATGAATAAACTTTATTTGAATTAATTTTACCTTGCCTCACACAAAAATTTTGTACCACCCACCACACCCTCATGAATTTTTAATTATGTCTTGTTTACTAAATAAGTTTTTTCTTTCTAAAATTTACTTTCATCTCTGTAAACTACATGCAGTTTTTAATGCAACGTCTAATGTAGCATAATAAAAACTAAGTATCTCAAACAGTAGTGGCCTACTTGAAAATTAAAAATCCAGAAATTAATTAAAATCTAAAATTCGAAAGAAAATATGCAGCAATTAAATCACGATTAACAAAAACTGAACAAAGAAAACAAAGACCGGCGTGTAGAGGCTGACTTTGTCGAAGATTCACGGACGCCAATTATCCAAATATGTAATCGAATTAGAATGCGGTTGTGAAACACTCTATGGCAATTAGGAAATCAAAACAACAGTGATGCATTTCTGTAACGATTTGACATCAAATAAATGTTACAGTAACTCTAACCTATACAACAGCCGCACGTGTTTTAAGTACTACTAAATCACAAACTACAATATTATAAATATTAGCCACATTAAAAACACTTATATAAACATCACGACTAACACAATAACACAAAATAGGCGAAAACTAATAACACGTCTTTACTTAATAAAATAATTCGCATATTTTTTGCGCATCGTGTATACAATAGGCAAAAATCTGTACACACCTTTGCGTATCCTTACATTTATACCTTCTGGATCGTACTCTAAAAACAGGCATGTTGGAAAACCAAATTTGGACACAACCGAATTACCATCGATCACTTTACACACTATTACATTAGGTATTACGTTAGACATTTTTACTTCATTTGTCACAATTAAATAAACCAAAACTAGCTGAACAATATTCCGGTTTATTCTTCTTAACCATAATACCACAGATTGCAGAAACTAATAATGAAGTGCATGCCTACTACAACTCTACGTGGTGTTTAATTAATATCTAAGCGCTAGTTTATTTGAAACAGAAATTTCCCCATGATAATACAAATATGCCTGAAGAAAATTGAATAGCACAGAACCGAATCCAGAAACATAAATTAATTTTTTATTGCATTCGCCTGAGCTTTTATCCGTAGCCTACATAACGGTACAAAGATATTGGCCAATCAAATAATAATAATAATAATAATTTATTAATTTATTTATTTTTTCGTCCTTCGTAATATCCCTAATTAGGAATATGGAGTGTGTTTTTAGAATATATGTACATAATTACAGACAAAACAAATAACTGTAGGCTTAACAATGTACAGTAAATACAATTACATTTTACAGTTACACATAAGGTAGGCTACCTTGCAGCTATCAATTTGTTTGTTTGTTTTATTGCATCCATAAGATCTTTTCAATACACAATAGTACAAAGATATTGGACAAGTCATGAAGATTACATAATAAATAGAAAACTTATACATTTACAACAATTACACATGCTTGAAACATCTGAGTTCTCAGTAACACACTAAATACACAATTATTTACATGGTATATCCAAGATACAACAAAATACATTGTTCACATGTACTTAAGTTTATTTACTACACAAAAACTGAAAAATATAATCACTGCATTTGCATTTAAGTTTTAATAATTTTGATTCCTATAAGTGCAGATACAATATGTAGGCCACAGTCGTAGAAGAACAGGTCTGGACACTCGCCTATCTAACGATGTATTTTGCTTGACCACCTTGTTGTTTGGCTGTAGTTCGTCAAGTTACCGAGAATGCCGTACTTTTTGGCGCTGTTTTCCGGGCGGTCGGACTCAAACTCCGTCCACTTTTTTTCATTGTTAAATTTATAAAGTAAATAAAGATTGCTGGAGCCTTTTCTTAAATTTGTGAGCAAAGAAAGTATTTCATAAATTGATAAAAAAAATACGTTTTGATAAATTGTTTATCTTAACGGAAAGGAAGTGGGCGGAGTTTAGTCCGACCGCCGTAACATCAGCGCCAATAAAACACAATATTCTCGGCAACTTGGTGAACTACAGCCAAACAGCAAGGGGGTCAAGTTTCCAGGCGAGTGTCCAGACCTGTTCTTCTACGACCGTGATGTAGGCCTATCAGTTTGGTAAAAATCACCTTGGTGAAGTTAGCTTAGAATTCCAGCTTAGAATCTAAAAGTAGCCAGAAAACCTAGTAAGTTTTCTTATCTACCAACTTCAACAAACTGTAACTGAAATATGCAATTTGACATACATGGAACAAATCTGACAACAAGATAGGCATACACGATGAAACAGACATTTGCATATACATAGCGAGCAATATGTGTTATATGTATTATTGTAGGTGTGCGGGTGTACATCTAAGTGTGCAGACGTGCATGTAGGTTTCTGGGTGAGCGTGTAGGTGTGTGGTCGTGCATTTAAGTGTGCAGGTGTGAATCGAAGTGTGTGGATGTGCATGTATGGGTGTGGGTGTGTGTCTAACTGTACGGGTGTGCATCTAAGTGTGTGGATGTGCATGTGTCCATCTAGGTGTACATATGTGCATCAAAGTGTGCAGGTGTGCATCTAAGTGCCCATATAACATACAAGTTTGCAGCAAGTCTGCAATTGACTTGATTTACACTTGCCATTACAAGCCCTATTTGGTAAGTTTGAATCAAGTTTGAGGACAGCTTTTCTTACAGTTGCATCCTGCCTTGTACGAGGCAGGCTTGCTACAAGCTTGCAGCAATCTTGAATCAAGCTTTCCTGGCAAGCTTGCAGACTTGTCATGGCAAGCTTGCAGACTTGTCATGGAAAGTTTGATTCTAGCTTGAATCAAGATTATTATGCTATCAGGGTGTGCAGGTGTGCATCTAGGTGTACAGGTGTTTATATAAGTGTATGGGGTGTTCATCAAAATGTGCGGGTGTACATATGTAGGTATGTGGGTGTACACCTAAGTGTGTGGATGTGCATCTAAGTGTGTGAGTGTGCATCCAAATATGTGGATGTGATTGTAGGAGTGCAGGTGTGCATCTAAATGTGCAGTTGTGCATGTAGGTATGTGTGTGTGCATCTAAGAGTGCATGTGTGCATCTAAGTATGTGGATGTGCATCTAGGTGTACATTTAAGGGCCGATATTATAATTGTCTTTCGAATGACAGCACACTGCTATCCCCATAGAGAAAGCATTGGTGAGCAGTTGGTTGTCATTTGAAAGAGGTCTATAGATACGGCCCTAAGTGTGTGGGTGTGCATATAAGTGTGCGAGTGTGCATGTAGGTGTGTGGGTGTGCATATAGGCATGCGGGGGTGCATGTAGGTGTGCTGGTATGCATTTAAGCCAGTGGGTGTGCATCTAAGTGTGCATGTAGGTGTGCTGGTATGCATTTAAGCAAGTGGGTGTGCATCTGAGTGTGCTGCATGTTTTCTTCTAGGTGTGCGGGTGTGCATCCAAGTGTGCAAGTGTACATCTAAATGTGCATGTGTGTGTCTAGTTTTGCAGTTGTGCATTTAGGTGTGCATCTAAATTGTGTGGATATGCATCTAGGCGTGTTGGCCTGCTAAAAGTTATCCATGGGCGTATCTTCGATTGTGGTATTACATCCACCTAAATGTGGGAAGGTAAGTCAAACTCAGCGAGCGTTAAGCAGAGTTCTAATACCTGTATTACACCTAAAACTAGGGTCTTGAACAAAAATATTGATTACTACACATTAATTTTGCACTGTTACTTAACAAGTTCATCTAAAGAACCTAGCATAAATTGAAATTGTTGGATGTGACATTTGGTATTAAACAGGAGAATAGATATCCTAAGAACACGACACGACAATGTTCACAATCTCATTTTGGTGGGAATTAACACCGGCCTGTTGCGATGCAATAAGCAGCCTTAATTTGTCCACAATTTCATTGACATCATTCCAGTTTATGTATTCTGCCTGTTTGCTGTCAACGAATTTGTTTGTAAAAAGACCAGACCCACGGCTAGCACCACTACTGACATTAGGAAATAACTTTGCCACAATGTCGAATTTAGGATGTTTCTCATCTTTATATTCATCGCGTTGAGGTTTTATTATTTCTTAAATAAGCATTCATAATATTCAGCAACTTTTTATACTGTTGCAGTGCAACCAGTGTATATGAGACACGGTTCTGTTTGAATAGCAACTCATGCAGCCCTGCGACCGGCTATATGACTTTACCACCAACTTGTATAGTATCATCTGGCAGAAAATATATTTCTTTGCTTCCCAAGCATCATATGTTATTGCGTTTGTAGACACCATAAACTCTGTCAAAAAGTGTGCTGAATAATTCGACAAATTATTATGTACTTGCAAAGGTCTTTCTGCACCCATCTTGCAACAAAGTATCTGATAACCCTCGAGAGCGACTGGTTCAATTTTCGTTTGGAAAGAATCAAGGCGAGTTATGACAGGCTTGAAAACCTGTTCCAGAACATCATCTCACTTCATTCGTGAATGTTTTGCAAGCAAATATTTTGCATGTATGTTTGCAATCACTTCATGTAAGTCTTTGGTTACATTCGACATCTTACTACTTGCTGCTTTTTTAAAGCAGTAGGTTTTATACTCATGATTTTGTAGGCATTGCTGTTTGAAGTGCATCAATTTTTTCCCGAATACGACAACAGTGTTCTACTACTGTGTCATGTATATGCTAGCAATGTTTCCGTGTCTTTTCAACATATGTTGTGGTTACAATCGCGGTATAACTTTGCTTGTGAATATTTCCTCCATGTCGTCAAGCTTCTTCATGATTGTAGACAAAGTGTCAGTTACAGAGTTCATTAAGTTTGCTTGTGCAACTGATAAATCACTGAGGGTTTCGAAATTTACATAATGCACATAACCTTTTGTAGTTGCATCTCTATCAAGCAGAGGTCTGCCCAAATTTTTTAGCTGTTTTCCACTGGCACTGCAATTACCATCATCTGTGTTAGTTAAGCAGCGTTTGCTTCGCTTTTTGAAGCCACTGTAGCCAAATTTCGAAATAATGTAACACATCTTATTTGGGTAGTATTATGAACTGTTCAAATCCACATTGATAGCGCCTTTTATACAGGGGAGAATCCTTTACTATGACTAGAAAACAATATGCTCAACATATTTTTTAAATCATCGAATGTCATGTCTGTGTTGACATGATCGGAATAAACATGGCGTAAGTTAGTGTCGCCTATGCGGAATAAATTGAGCATGTCTGTATTGTTGCAATGTAATTGCCTGGGTATGCGTAAGTTTGACAAAGATAAATGTAATCCACTGCAATATGTCTTCCCATGCTAAAGTAAATCTGTACACAACCTTGTTATTTGTATGCAACATCATCAAATACAAACACATAATTTGGTTTATCTGGAGCCACAACAGGGTCGTTATCGTTGCATGGAAAAAATTTCACTCCATCAACTGATTGTAGAACAAGTGCGAGTCATTGGCATTTGAACTGATGTAGTGATTTGGAATAGAGATACACATTTTCGAAACATAGTCCATTCGGTTCCTCTAGCATGCTCAGTAAAACACGTGATTTTTCACAGGCAGAAGGTCCTGGAATAATACAAAGGATAGTATTGGGCAGTAATTCACCACGCAGTGACTCATGCGATACACCCTGATCGTAAGGTATAATGCGAACTGGAAGAGTTAATTCTTGTTTCACGATCTCCATGTTTCTGACAAGACAATCTATAAATTACATGTATTTATTCATTTTGAAATTAGTTTGTTGTTATCCATCGGCAGTGTAACAATAGTGTTGTGAAATGTCATCGTGGCATCGTGAATTATAGCATAAACAAGCTACCGTTTGAATTGCACATACCAGGTTATAGTTTCTGTGGACCTGGTACACATCTTAAAAATGTCTTGCTCGGGGCGACATAGGTGTAACCGAGCTTGATAATGAGAGCAAAGAGCACGATATCTTGTATACAAACAGTAACAAATTAGAAGATAGGCACACAGTAGATATTATTCTTGCAGACAGGACGAAAAAAATTTCGAAGTCAGAGCAGAAAATATTTGGCGAGCGACTAGCCGCCTGGGGTCTATTTACTAACTTTTTGTAGTCGTAATGGTCAGTTTCGTTAAGTTACAGATCACTTAACGCCACTTACCTTAAATTGTGATTCACTAAACACTTCCCTTAACAAATTCTGCTGACTTTAATATTATGGGCATGTTACTTGGCAACACCACAGCACGCCCATCATGATACTGCTCACTGCCACTCGGATCATTGATCATACATGCAGATATTGCCTTGATGTGGCAGTGAATTATCTCGCGCCGAAAGTAGGTAGTTCTTTTGGTTTTTATTTCTGTGCCCTGAGTTGTTTACATAATATGCTAGGTACTCGATTTCTGCGAATTTAACAAAATTTTACGTTGGAGCTGTAAAATTTGTCTATTTTGAGTTGTGGAACAAATACATAACAAATATGTACAATGTTATGTAGTAAAAATGTATTTTTGCCGAATAGAGCGAAGTAGTTTTAAAAAAGTTTGTTCATGCATGCTGTTTTCCCAACAACTTGTTATTATGTTCTTGTTTTTATTTTGTGTCTTTTAATACTAAGAAACCTATACTTCCTGTACAAATGGTTAAACATTCCTTTCGTGTATGGATTTGTAGGTAGGTCATGTTCTGTATTGCAAGAATGAATGTCAAGTTTTCATGTTTTGTTTGAATGGGAAAATTTAATTTCCTGTAATTGCTTTGACAGATTTGGTATTTTTCACTAATATTTTTCGCTGGTTAATATTACCGTTAACGACTTTTCCGATAACAGATATTGATAGTAGAAATATGTGTTCAATAGAATCACATATGTTATTAGTTAGCAACCTGAAAATAAATTCGTAATGGTCTGGTAAATTGTATAATTCAAATATTTAGACTAGATAACTATAATGGGAATGTCTACATTTAGTTCGTTATACCCGAAATGAAACAAACTCGAATAATATCCCAGCAATCTCATCGTAACAAACGAAACCATTTCAAATTATAAACCCCACTGCAATACATCATACACATATCGTTAAGTCATTCCTTCAGGTACGATATTGTATACCAACAAGAGCTCTTAAGTAATTTTAAGTTGTGTCATGTTTTCAGTGTCGAAAAGAACTTACTACACCAATGTATGCCTGGACGTAACATAATACGCATTTTAACACTTGCAATAAATATTTTATATTGTACTGTGACCAGAATGTACATGCAATAACTAGAAAGAACATTATCAAGTTTGCAATAAAAATTGTGTGCAAGAAAGAATTATGTTCCGCTTGCATATTTTTGTGTAATTGAAATGTGAAAATATATGAGCTATATTTTGCAAGAATTGTATATATTCTAACACCGTTGTATTTTGTATATTTTAGTACTGAAAATTGACAACAGCAGTTCCTACATCATACTGAAAATAAAAATCTCTTGACAACATTACCCTGAACGTTCTCTATGCTCCCATGACTCTACTTGTAGAACCAAAAATAAACTACACTGTGATGATGTATTCCCTCCACCTTTTCCACACTTTTTGACTTTACTGTCAAACAATTTGGCATAATTCTATACAAGTAAATTTTAATTAAATGTATACATTTGAATATTCAGCACCTGTTGTGTTTGATGTACATTTGTAAATGTTTCAAGTTACTCTGCTTATTATAAGTCTTTCCTGTTCTCTTTAATTATTGTAAGTGCTAGATGATATATCCAGGGAAGTTGGCAACTAGACAGTAAAGTGGACAGACAAGGAAGATGGCGTATAAGTTGTTGTAATGGGATTATTTTCCTTCCTGGCTAATCCAAGGCATCTTGAATAAATAACGAAACTTGGCACTGCGCACAGGATACAAACAACGACGATATTTATGTGCACCATTACAATTCATAAAGTGAGTTCGGGAAGCGTGTTCGGGAGTAATACAAACTAAAAATACGAAAGGAAGCATTATCATAGGACAATGGCTATGAAGTATGTCTAGTGCTGTAGGTTAAGAGCATATTGAAGAAGATGGACAGCATCAAGCCACCCGGCGAGCTGATTGTGTCTGAAGAAGGCGGTGTTATCTGGAAAGTGTGGAGACGAAAGTTTGATATTTATATGGAGGCTTCAGGGGGAGCCACAAAGGAAGACTCAGAAAAGGTAGCTGTGGTGTTGGGTAATGTTGATAAGGTATGTAAGGTTGGCATGAGTGAGGAGAGACAGCAATGGCGTGCGGTAGTTAATGTGGGACTTTGGTGTGTAACTAATAACAAAACATGGTGTCAGAAGTGGTTCTAGAAGTCATGAGACGGTAATGTTGATCCCATGGTTTCAGTGATCTAGTATGAGTGCAATCCCGTAAATTGTCCGGCAGTTTTACCTGCTACACACAGTTTGTGTGTTCGGTTCGCGGTTCCTGTGTCTTTGCGCGGGCGTCATGGTGGCGCAGTTCCAGATCGTACCGCCGGAGAGCTTCGATTTTCGGAATCCGACGGAATGGGAGAAATGGATCAAGAGATTTGAGCGATTCCGAGTGTCATCGGAGCTTGCAACTAAGTCAGAAGACAGTCAAGAAAACATGCTGTTGTATTGCATGGGTTCGGAGGCGGACGATTTACTGGTGTTCGGATTAACGGCGGAACAGGCAAGTAAGTACAAGGTCGTGAAACAAAAATTCAGTGACTTTTTCAATGTAAAAAAAATGTTGTTTACGAACGTGCGAAGTTTTTTTAATGTCGCCAGCTGGGAGGGGAACTGGCTGATCCTTTTATCAACGATGTGTATAAGTTAGCAGAGTCGTGCTAGTTGCAAAATCTCAAGGAAGAGCTGATCACAACCGTTTTAGTCATCGGTGTCGCGGATGACAAGTTATCAGAATCCCTACAAATGGACCATAAACTCACATCAGCAGAAGCAGTGAAAAAAATTCGACAAGCTGAGACAGTGCGCGGTCAACAGCAGCTAGTCCGCGAAAACCATACCAGTGTGGACGTGGTTAGGAAAAAGTTCACTCCTAACCCCAACCCTACAACCCTTGAGACTACTCGATACAGGGGCACACCTAACCTTAACGGATGTCCTAGAGTAGAGTTGGGGGAGAACAGGAAACCATTCAAAGGCCAAGAGGTAGACAGTGACAGTAGCAGATGTTTCAAATGTGGAATCTCACCCCTGCATCAGTGGTCTAATTGTCCTGCAAAGAGTGCAACATGTTTTCGCTGCGGAAAAGTGGTTCATTAAAGGAGATGTTGCAAAAGCAAAAATATCACAGTGCAAGAGTTGAGCAAGGGATTGACTGAAGATCAGGATTATTACTTGGGAGAAGTAGCTCTGGAAATTTGCTCAGATCCCTGGGACATTCAGATTCTAGTGCAAGGGAGGAAAACCAAATTTAAAATAGATACGGGTGCAGACGTGACAGTCATTGGCAAGGAACTGAGTGACAAGTTAGGGTTATCAGTATGTACTAAGACAAACAACTTTTTGGGGCAGGTCATAACCACATTCAAGTAGTGGGTACCACCACAGTAAATTTGTCCCTTAGTGGCCAAACTGTCAAACAAGACATTTATGTGGTAACAGGTCAAGGCATGCCACTGTTAGGATGCCCTGGAATAAGAGTGCTTAATATTGTCTCTGTGAAAGAGGCTGCAGAAAACACGGATGTCGCAAAAATGTATGTTGACAAATTTCCCATGGTGTTTCAAGGTTTAGGCAAATTCAAACAACAGTATCACATCAAAATCACCGATGAAGCCATCCCTTTTGCGGTAGTAGCCCCTAGATGTGTTGCACTGCCCCTGCGAGAGCGAGTTAAAGAAGAATTGGATCGAATGAATGAAGAAGGATGTATTACCCCTATACATACCCCTACAGAATGGTGTGCTCCAATTGTAGTTGTGCCAAAGAGAAATGGAACCCTTAGAGTTTGTGTGGACTACACAGAACTTAACAAGTTCGTCAACAGGGAAATATTACAGCTTCCCTCGGTGGAGGAGTCGTTGGCTCAACTGCAGAATGCGAGGTGGTTTACGGTTCTCGATGCTTCAAAAGGGTTTTGGCAAATTCCACTTACCCAGGAAAGTGCACCGCTAACAACGTTTATTACTCCATTCGGACGTTACCACTTTAAACGGCTACCCTTCGGGATAAATTCAGGCCCAGAACACTATCAGCGCCAGATGCAGCAGATAGTGGGGGAACTGCCAGGAGTCATAAACCAGACTGACGACATACTGGTATGCGGGAGCACAATCGAGGAGCACGATCAGATACTGGATACAGAACTGGAGAATTTGAAGCAAAATGGAGAGACACTTAATAAGGACAAATGTAAATTCAGGGAGAAGACAGTAAAGTTTCTAGGTCATGTTGTCAGTGAAGGCATTGTACAGCCTGACCCAGAGAAAACGAAGGCAATAACCAACATGCCGGAACCCACTAACACAACCGAACTCAGACTTTTTTTGGGCATGATTAATTATTTAATGAAATTCATCCCACAGTTGGCAGACAAAACGCAACCCTTAAGGCAGTTGCTGCACCAAGACATGGAATGGGTATAGAGCACACCTCAGCAAGAAGCTGTAAAGAAGTTAAAGGAGGAAATTGCACAACAGCCAGTGCTGGCTCTGTACTCGCGAACTGCAGAGACACGTATATTAGCTGATGCTTCATCATATGGGCTAGGAGGTGTGCTGGAGCAGTGCCACAGAGGAATATGGAAACCAGTTATGTATGCTTCCCGAAGTTTGAGTGACACTGAGAAACGTTATGTGCAGATAGAGAAAGAGGCCCTAGCCATCACATGGGCATGTGAAAGGTTTAGAGACTATGTATTAGGGACCAAAATAATTATAGTGATGGACCATAAACCCTTAGTCCCCTTAATGTCTAGTAAACCAGTATCAGAGCTCACAGCACAGCTTCAGCGAATGCGAATGCGCCTCATGTGCTTCGATTACACCATCTCGCACATGGCTGGAAATAAGTTCTTTGTGCCTGATGCATTGTCACGAGCGCCGGTAGAACAGCCGAAGGACAACCCCCAGGAAAGTGTAGAAGAAGAGCTTTTTGTGGAGAGTGTATTAAGAGAAACTCCCTTTTCTGATACCCACCTAAAGGAAATCCAAATAGTGCAAGAGAAAGATGAAAGCTGCCAGGCTCTAAAAAAAGAGATACTACAAGGGTTTAATAATAAGTGCTCACTATTCTGGCCTTATAGAAGCCAACTTACATACCAAAATGGATTAATTATGTATGGGGCATGCATCTTTATACCCAAGGCATTACGTTCAGAGCTGCTCAGCAGAATCCATCAGGGCCACATGGGCATCGTGAAGTGCCGGCGTAGGGTAAAAGAATCTGTCTGGTGACCTAACATCACACAAGATGTCAAGGCACTGGTGGACAGCTGTGCACAATGTGTGCACACCACTGCCAGGGTGACCATGGTCCTTGGTAGGCGTGGACATAATGGAATTGTGAGGGACACGTTATTTGGTAGTTCAAGACTACTACTCAAGGTATTTAGAAGTGGTACGCCTAGACCGTTTGACGTCTGATGTAGTGATTACACGGTTGCAAAACATATTTTCCAGGCATGGCATACCAGAGACTGTGCATTCTGATGGGGGAACTCAGTTTACTTTGTGGGAATTCCAGGAGTTCTCAAAAACATATGGGTTTGTGCACATCACATCCAGCCCGAAATTCCCCCAGGCTAACAGAGAAGCTGAAAGTGCAGTGGGGGTTGCCAAGAAAATATTGTCAAAAACGGGTGATCCAAATCATGGACTCCTCGCGTACAGAGCCACGCCATTAGAATACGGATTCTCACCTGCCGAATTGTTGTTTGGCAGGAAACTCCGCACTAAACTACCAGTGATAGCTACTTCGTTGGAACCACAGTGGAACCCAGAAATTTTACGGTTGGCTCGACACAGGGATAGCTTACTAAAAGAGCGAAGCAAGCAAAATTATGACAAAAGACACGGGGCCAAAGACCTAGAACCCTTGATCCCAGGGACTCGGGTGTGGGTACATTACCTTAGACGATATGGGACGGTTCAAGGGTTGACTAAATACCCTAGGCCTAGGTTCTACCAGTTACTAACTGACTTCCGCACTATCCGGCGGAACAGAAGACAATTAGTACCGACATCTGCAGGGAATGAGGAGGATGTGTTGGAGCTACCAACGCCAGTAGGGTCCGTCAGACACCCTGATCAGGAACCTCAGCAGCTGGTTAATACGCCTGAACAGGCACCTGGAAATCGACAGCACACCATGGAATCCCCAAAAGGACAACCCTTCCGAGGATTTCCGGCAGTAGAGCCAAGAAGAGAAGAGGCCCTCATGACAAGGAGTGGACGAAAAGTGGTGCGACCACAAAGACTAGATCTGTAGTAGTATAGAATGACATAACTAGGACAAATGGTGGTGTACATTCTGTAAAGAAGGGGAGATGTGGTGTTGTGTAAAGAAAGGGAGATGTGGTGTTGGGAAATGTTGATAAGGTATGTAAGGTTGGCATGAGTGAGGAGAGACAGCAATGGTGTGCGGTAGTTTATGTGTGACTTTGGTGTGTAACTAATAACAAAACAGTAGCCATATTGTTAAACGTGGCTGGTGACGAAGCACTTCAGATATATGAAATATGAGAATTGACACCCGAACAGGAAAAGGACTATAAACTGGTGCTACACAAATTCGAAGAATTTTTAAAACCGAAACTAAATATATGTGTTGAAAGACATAAATTTAACAGGAGGGTACAAATGAAGGATGAGACGATAGACAACTTTGTCACCGACTTACACAGGCTAAGTGCTACATGCGATTTCGCAGCTCTAAGAGACTCTTTAATAAGGGATCGTATCATCTGTGGGGTAAGAGATGAGAAGGTTAGAGAAAGAGTGTTGCGGGAAAGTGAACTCTCAATGGAAAAAGCAGTTATCATTGCTAAGTTGGCGGAAGAAACAGAGCAACAACTCAAGCTAATGGCAAGAGAAAGAGAAAACACATCTTATGTGCAACACATCACACATCAAGATAGTTCACCAAGCACCTGGGAGCAGCTAGAAGATGGCAGTCCACAGGCATCAATCCAGCAGGTGACCAGAAATGAGGGCAGCAGAAGCAGAGGTGGTCATCAGGACTACAGGGGAAGAATCACTATCCGAGATGGCAACAGATTTTCCAGGCTGGCCACAGCAGACCAAGGAAGCTTGGTAACTAATTACACCAGACATTCGGCCACAATCAAAGGTAGGGAGTCAACTGAATTTATCAATTAGGACTGCTGTGGATACATACACCAAATCAGGAAGTGCCCAGCATGGCGAAAGATTAGTACAAACTGTAATAAACCAAATCATTTTGCAAGGAAATGTAAACAAAGTAACATTCACTCTGTACAGGAATCTAGTGCATGTCAAATTAATGAATTAGAACAAACTGTTTTCGTAGGGGCTGTATCTGATCGTAATCATCAAAGTGATTGGTGTGCTAAATAAGAAGTGGGGAATAATCATTGGATAAGTTAGATACTGGAGCAGATGTTAATGTGCTTCCAAAAAAAAGGAGGCTTAAATTAAGATCGGACACATTACTACCAAGTAAAACTAGGCAGAAGTCTTACTCAAATTCGCAGATAGAAGTGGTGGGCAGATGCACAAGTTGTAGAATTTCAAGTAGTTCAAGTTGATCAGGTACCTCCACTGTTGGGTCTTACAACAATATAAAATTTTATTTGTTACAAAGGGTTGAATCTGTCTTTCAGGAGTGTGATCATCCTGTTGTACTGAAGTACCAAAATGTCTTTAGGGTTTAGGCTGCATCGACATGAAACCATATGAACTGAAACTGAACCCTGCAGTACAGTGAAGTGTTACTCTTGTGGCGATTTTGGACATGTTTCTTCAAATTGCAAAGCACTCAAGTTTTATGAGGCATAAAGGAAGAAAGAAGACAAGGATGATGACAGAAAGGCTGAAGACAAGAGTGATAAAAATAAATTCAGAGGTTGCATAGCCGGTAGAGCATTGTTCAGCAAACTGGAACTAACAATATGGGTATTGGACTATGGTTCATCAGATCACATGACACTGCTATGCTCAATGTTTGTGACCTTCAAAGAACTAAATGGAAGTGTTGCACTTGGTAAGGGTGAGGTACCTGTAAAGGGAGTTGGCTCTGTGCAAATAATTTTGACTGATGAATGTGGTGTTTCACCTTTAACACCCACTTACACCCTATTAAATTCCTATCATTTGGCCTTTGGACAATATTCAAAATATTCTGATTCGTTAAGTTCTGAATCTCTGATTCCGTCGCTTGCAACCACAACTCTTTAAATTCACTGTTTAAAGCTTTATGCAGATGTATGGGATCATGAACATCTGAAAATTTACAATAAACTACATTACAAACATGCCCAGATTGAGATGTTCTCTCAAAGTTATCAACTATAGAACATTTACATACATTACAATAAGAACACTTAATAGGTTTTGGAACGCTTACTGAACATTTCAATTCACCAGATATCTCCCTAATTGCATCAAATGTGTTTACATCACATTTAGTATCAGTGGGCCTACTTACAATGGTATCACAAGCACTAGAGATATCAGAGGTTATAACATTTCACCCCCTTCACAACTTTCTCCACCTTTAATCAGAACTGGGGTGTTTTCATTTTTACCTGCAATTGGAACAAAATTATCTCTTTGTGGGCTTTCAAGTACATTCCCCTCATTAGGCCTACTTACCATTTCATTATTTGCTATTGAATCATTTTCAGTTAGATTACTTCCCACATAACACATCTGGTTGCAGAAACGTTGACACAACGTTGCATTGTTGAAGTTGGCAACGTAACTATCAACAACGTTGTCGTAACGTTTCCATAGTAACCATAATCACAGCCTTCATTTTGCTACAATGTTGATAGTATTCATCTATAGTAATGTACTGTTTTAAAACACATATATGTTTTTATTTTTAATATTTATTGGTTATTACTTAAAACTTTGTGTTGTTCATATTTACTGGATTGGTGTGATTAATATATCAGCCCTCAAATGTAATGTGTAATATAAGATGGACACTCAACTGCCATGCGAGTGTGTGTGTTGTTTTTTCTTTGAAACACTTGTTTGGAAGTAATGCCAGAATGTTTATTTCAAGAAACAATGCAATGTTGAAGTTGCTCAAAGTATTAAAATATAACGTTGCAGCAACATTTCATAATCAACGTTTAACAAAGAGGACATTTGGATGTTGCAGCAATGTTGCGGCAATGTTGTATCAACGTAACTTCAATGTTGTGGCAACGTTGAAATTTTTAATGATAATGTTGTGACAACGTTGCCACAACGTTGCTGTGTTATTTGGGTTACAGTGTCATCATGGTTTACAACTACATTCACCTCATTACCAGTGCAATCACCCTACCAGCACACATACATCCTAAGGACGTCTGTAGGATGTGGGGACTGTCGTCCCTAGGACCTCCTTGGGAAGTTCATTTCAAGTCCTTTTTACGTAGGAAAAGTTCATGGAAAAGTACTACCTACGGAGATCCCTGGGATGTCTGGCATACACATCTCTGGGACATCCCTAGGAGCTCCCTGGTATCTGTAATAAACACATCCCCAAGACATCCTCAGGAGCTCTCTGGGATCTGTATTAAATGCATCCCTAGGACTTCCCTAGCAGCTCCTTCCAGCAGCAAAAGTAAAAATTTAGTATTCAACACAAAAGAAAACAAATGTATTTGTTTAGGTGATATGTAAACTTAGTATTTAACACACAGTCAAATACGCATAATCGTTAATGTAGCCTCTTAAAATCTTTTGAATAAACAATTCGTCAGTAATACATTTTTTTTAATGCTTCAACTTCCAAAAGACTACCAGTAATAATAAAATGTGAGTGTCGAAATTAATAAATTTACCAATTTCTTAAAGTGTATATAAATGTTATGAATTATCTACTAAATTAATTGCAACAAACCTTATGAATATTTAAATAATATCGTGAGCTATCTAGTGGTCACATTAGGAACCTGCCTAGAAATCCACCACGTCTGTGGGAGCTCCTGCTTGGACATCCCAAGGAGCACCTGCTCTGACACCCCAGGGAGCTCCTGCTCGGACATCTCAAGGAATGCCTGTTGGGACATCACAGATACCTCCTGCTCGGACATCCCAGGGAGTTCCTCAGAGGAGCTCCGTGGGAGCTCCCTTTAAGGACATCCCTGGGAGCTTTCTAGATGAGAAGTTTAGGATGACCCAAATTCGTCTTCCAAGTAGCTTCATGGGATGTGATGTACTTTTCGAGGAGGTACTTGGGACGTCCTAGGGACATGGTTTTTCGGAGCTCTTGGACATCCGAAATATCCATCTCTAGGACATCCCGAGGATCGCATGTACCTGGATATCCTCAAAGGGTGTCCCTAGGACATCCTGGGGACTTGCTGTGCTGGTAGGGCAGGATCTGGTACTACAGAATCACAATTATCATCTATACCATCATAATTATCTAGAATTATAAACATGTCAAGCCTTGGTTCTTTCATTGCATTATTTATGCTGCTGCAATGTTTGAAGGGGAAGACATTTTCCTCAAACATTACATGATAAGCAAACATAACCTTTCTCTCATTTAAGATCCAGAATCTAAAACACTTTCCGTGAGATTCATAACCTAGACATATACCTTCTACAGCTCTATGGTCAAACTTTATTGTAGGGTCAACTCTAACCCAAAGCCTGCATCCAAAGACCTTAAACCTTTGAAATAGCTCCTTAGTAATCCTTTCACCTGACCACAACTCGTATGGTATTTTGTCTGAAATAGATTTGCTGAGACATTGGTTGTGTATAAAACATGCAGTGTTATAGTCTCTGCCCACAAGTATGCAGGAGCGCCTAATTGTAACAACATACATCTAGCCATCTCTACTAATGTTCTGTTCTGCCATTCTGCCACACCATTTTGCTGGAGGCATCTAGGCACTGTTTTTCTGTGTACAATCGTACTTATTTGCAAAAACTTCTCAAAAGCATGACCACGATACTCTCCCCCCTCCATCATATTGAATCGCCTTTACCTTTGCACCATGCTGGTTCTCTACCTCAGCCCTGAATAACATGAAATGTTTCAATGTGTCACTCTTTCTGCACAAAAATCTAACAGTAACAAATCTAGAAAAGTCATCAATTAAAGTTAATACATATTGAGCACCACCTACTGAGCGTGGTTTTATTTCACCCAACAGATTACTGTGAATAAGTGTCAATGGCTTTGTAGTAGAACTATTACTGTTCTTAGGAAAAGGGATTGTTGCCAACTTACCTTTGATGCAAACTTCACATTTGGCATTGTCACCTGCATTTGTTGACTTGAGGTTCTCGAGCCCTAGAATCTTCTCTAATGCAGCCTCACGGAGATGCCCAAACCTCTCATGCCACACAGTAGCTGCCACTACACTTCTAACTTTATTCTTGCGAACAGTCTTGAATAGATAAAGTCCTCCATTTTCTTGTGCAAAGATTTTTTTCTTTCTTCTGTGTCGACATCTACTCCAACTGCACAGCTGTTATCAAATTCAGTACTGATGACTTTGCTTGCTAGACATTTTACAGACAGTAAATTATATTCTAAGTCACGAATATACAGCACTTCACTCAATCCTAAGGTCCAACCACCACATTTATCAGTCAAAATTATTTGCACAGAGCCAACTCCCTTTACATGTACCGCACCCTTACCAAGTGCAGCACTTCCATTTAGTTCTTTGAAGGTCACAAACATTGAGCGTAGCAGTGTCATATATGTGATCTGATGAACCAGAGTCCAATACCCATATTGTTGGTTCTAGTTTGCTGAACAATTCTCTACCGACTATGCATCCTCTGAATTTATTTTTCCACTCTTGTCTTCAGCGTTTCTTTCATCATTCTTGTCTTCTTTCTTCCTTGATGCCTCATAAGACTTGCGTGCCTTGCAATTTGTAGTAATGTGTCCAAAATCGCCACAAGAGTAACACTTCCCTGCACTGTCATCCCTGGTACTGTTACAGTTCTTGGAAACGTGGCCCCAGATACAGCACTTATAACACTTTGAATCGGTTTTCCCATTGTTGTTCCCTTGGAAATTAGTGCCTCTTGTTCTCTGGTTTACAACTGCATGTAACTGTTTCTGGCCCCTGCTAATATTTCTGTCACTTGGTCGTACTTGTGTCACGGTTCTTCTTACACTCAATGCCTTAACTTCATCCTCCACAGTGTCCTTCTCTAGTCTCAATCTCTTTTCATCTAACAGTAATTTTCTCTTAACACCTTTGATACA
The DNA here is from genome assembly GCA_003012365.1 of Medauroidea extradentata. Classification (NCBI taxonomy): domain Eukaryota; kingdom Metazoa; phylum Arthropoda; class Insecta; order Phasmatodea; family Phasmatidae; genus Medauroidea; species Medauroidea extradentata. Next base: position 6,873 of record PNEQ01001492.1, on the reverse strand, counting down.
CATAGATTCTTCATTTTGCTCTAATCTCCTTACTAGTATTTCATATCTCTCCTTTGGTAATCCTCATAGCATGAATACAGCAACTGTCTTATCTGTGAAGGGCATACCTTTTTTGGCCAACTGATAGCACCAGTTTTCAATTTTGTCCATGTATTCTCTCATAGGCATTTCTTCCTTCTTCTTAAATGTACACAGTTCTTCGAGGATAGTAACTAAATGCATCATGCCCATATTTCAATGTATTTCCTTTATACTCTCCCATGCTTCTCTTGCTGTTGTACAATATTTGATGTCATTCAATGATGTGTCGTCCACGATAGTCTTCAAAAAATACAAAGCATATTGATTCTTATTATATTGCTTTGGTGTGAAATCTTCCACGTTGTCCGGAAATTATTCTGAGATTGCTTCTAATAATCTCCTCTGACCCAAATAAGCTTTTAGACGTTCACTCCAGTACGAATAATTATATTATGTTAGAAGTGGCACAATATGCTGATCTCTTCCAATTCCAGCCACCATCTTCATGTATCGCTGCTTCGCCGATCGCAGTTTACAGAATAAAAAAAAACACCTCGCCTTTGTATTAATACTACTCCATATCTGTCACTTAACATGTACCTGCGCCCATAACCTTTTGTTATGTTATGGGTTGATACAAACAGATGTTAATAAAGTAGTATTTATCTTGCTCATTAATATATATATATATATATAATTAGCATACTTCTCCTCATGTACACAACACACTCGTCAAACTCGCCATTATTCGTCACATTCTCTATCCAACAAGATCATTGTCACCATATTAACTAAAAATAACTTCTCATCAAGATTGACATTTCCTTTCAAATACAAATTAGTTTTTAACACACATGATTCACTAACAACAGCTAATATGCAACTAACCTTTGTTTTCCATGCATCATGCGAGGTTATGAAATTAGGTCTATGCATTCAAAACCACTTACCAAAAGTTCAAAATTATTTGGCACGAGTAATTGAATCCCTACCAGCACAGCAAGTCCCCAGGATGTCCTAGGTACATCCTTTGAGGATATCCAGGTACATGCGATCCTCGGGATGTCCTAGGGATGGATATTTCGGATGTCCGAGAGCTCCAAAAAACCATGTCCCTAGGACGTCCCAAGTACCTCCTCGAAAAGTACATCACATCCCAGGAAGCTCCTTGGAAGACAAATTTGGGTCATCCTAAATTCCTCATCTGGGGAGCTCCCAAGGATGTCCTTAGAGGGAGCTCCCACGGAGCTCCTCTGAGGAACTCCCTGGGACGTCCGAGCAGGAGCTCCCTGGGATGTCCGAGCAGGAGCTCCCTGGGATGTCCGAGCAGGTGCTCCCTGGGATATCCGAGCAGGAGCTCCCATGGACGTAGTGTATTTCTAGGCAAGTTCCTAATATGACCACTAGATAGCTCACGATATTATTTAAATATACATGAGGTTTGTTGCAATTAATTTAGTAGATAATTTATAACATTTATATATGCCTTAAGAAATTGGTAAATTTATTAATTTCGACACACATATTTTATTATTACTGGTAGACTCTTGGAAGTTGAAGCATTAAAAAAAATGTTATTATAGACGAATTGTTTATTCAAAAGATATTAAGAGGGTACATTAAGAATTATGTGCATTTGACTGTGTGTTAAATACTAAGTTTACATATCACTAAAACAAATACTTTTTTTTTTTGTGTTGAATACTAAACTTTTACTTTTGCTGCTGGAAGGAGCTGCTAAGGATGTCCTAGGGATGCATTTAATACAGGTCCCAGGGAGATCCTAGGGATGTCCCCAGGGATGTGTTAAATACAGGTCCTAGGGAGCTTCTAGGGATGTCCCAGGGATGTGTTTAATACAGGTCCTAGGGAGCTCCTAGGGATGTCCCTGGGATGTGTTTAATACAGGTCCCAGTGAGCTCCTAGGGATGTCTTGGGGATGCATTTAATGCAGATCCCAGAGAGCTCCTAAGGATGTCTTGAGGATGTGTTTATTACAGATCCCAGGGAGCTCCTAGGGATGTCCCAGGGATGTGTATGCCAGACATGCTAGGGATGTCCGTAGGTAGTACTTTTCTACGAACTTTTCCAGATAAAATGACTTGAAATGAACTTCTGTAGGACGTCCTAGGGACGACAGTTCCCACATCCTACGAACGTCCTCAGGATGTCTGTGTGCTGGTAGGGATGTTGTGTGTAAAATTCTGAAATTGTGATGCCTTAAGAAATAAAATATGTGCATGTACACTGAAGCAATACTTTGTACGCCTACTTCGCTAAAATATGTGAAATAACTTTTAACCTCTTACGTGGCAATTACGAAATGTGATGCTGCGCAATCCATTCTGTAGTCTTAGTGTTTTCCGGTAAGTTTATATACAGAATTACTTATGCCAATACTTAGAAATTACTTGCATAAATAACTATATGTTCATTTTACTGATACTAACGATGCGACAACTTAACTGAGACTCCCGTTTTTGACGCCTTAGTCAAGGCTGTGTCGCCACATTTTAACGCATGTGTTAATTCATTGGTGGTGGCATTTTATCGTTTGACGTCCTACCAACGTCACGTTCGAGTTAAGACAGGCCAAAAACAGATCCGAAATAGACCTGCTGGAGTTTATTACAATAACCCTGGAAAAGTGAATTCAGTATTTCATGATGTGTTGAGAAAGTCCAATAACTGCTCCAACTCATTTTTTACTGCACCACCAACACTGTACGGTCAACTAGGGTGAATATTGTGAACGTGTTTAATTTTTGTTGTGTTACTTACGGGGGGCTACAAACTGACCGTAGCGACACTTCACCGTACGTCTTCTACTGGCTCCTGCACATAGAGCTCGCTAACCAATGACGTGCACGCATAGTCACGTGTAAGTTGCAGCCACTGAGCAAACTGAGGCAATTATCGAGGGTTCGGCCCTATAGTTTTCTGACCAATACAATAACAGTGTGATTTTAACTGAAACCTGAGAGCTTCGCGTAAAAACAGCACAAAAGCCAAGTCAAGAAACAGGTCATTTTGAACAGCAAACCCTTCAGGTCGTCGTTTGACCGTACAGAGTCTGTACGGCCGAGTGTCGCTGCGGCTTATCGTAGCATCAGCAGGTGTTGTAGGGGGCAGCAGGTAGTCCTTCACTCTGGGCAAGAGCAGCGTAAGTCCGTCACACACACGCACACACACACGCCTATACGGGATAAGCGTATCTTCTGAGGACCGCCGAGTTTATAGTCATTATGAGGACTTCTACAAATTAATCGTCAATGTTTGACAAATGTACACCAGAGAGATGGGGCAATTTTTGTGATCCTATACACACAATACAATTTTGGAAATCAAATTATTTGTAAGATTTGTGTATGGCAGGGTGGATTTATTGTATCTCACGAGGACCATGTGTTTGACCAGTCGATACGAGGTCCAGGGAGAAATAACGAACTTTTTCACACAGTGACTTGGAACAGACAAAAAGAGGATCACCCAGTTTCTAACGAAAAAATGTACACAGCTCAGTCGATAAGATGCAAAATAAGGACCATTGTTACCGGCTACTAAATTTATACACAGCTTGGGTAATAAGGTTAAAGTAAGGAGCAGGTACTGTTGTGATACAAGCATGTTTAGACAGCTGAGGTTTAAACAACTGCATACGACGTTTTGTAAGCCTGCCTTTCAGTTAACTTGTCCTTGTAATATTCTGGTTATGTGTGCACTATGTAATAAATTGTTAGGTTGTAACTATTCCTATTGGAATGTACACCTCATCTCACGGGTGTAACCAGAAGACTCTCTTAAGGTTTTACTAGGTGGAGTGCGATATTCTTTACCGCAGTGAGTTATAACTTCTCGACAGTATGTTTAACAATAATAATATGACAAAAATTCAAACCTATAGATAGCCCCTTAAGTAAACAAGCCGATGCATTTGAAACTAAGAGTAAGTTGTAAACTAAATATATTAACAATAGTATTTTACTCTATAACTAACAAGCCAATCAGATATCAGTAGTTTCCAATTATTTATTTTTCTGAATTCTACATTAAATTTCAGTTTTATTCGTAGAAATGAATCGGTGAATTTGTCTAGTTCACTGAACTGCAAACATTTGCAAAAGCGTTGTAGGTATAACATATTGGGTAGTATTGGTCAATTTATAAGATTTACTCAGTCATTGTATGTTTAAGGGTTTTTCCTAGCGTATGTAAATTCGAAAAGTAGTATTTTTAGCGACCGATCCAAATAATTGTGGCAAAATCTGCAGAAGCTATGTATTTCAGTCGCCGGTCTGACAGACTTGTATTATTAGACCAGGTTAAAATAGTGAAGAGTATCTTGTAAAGTATACGTACGTACTTGTGTACTATACAAAAATGCTGGAGCCAACCTAAAAAAATGTACGTATTACTGTTAATAAGTGAAAGTTCTCTGACACATAACCACTGCTTTTTACATTAATATAGAGTTTATTATATGCTACTAAATTTAAAATGTTGAAAACGTATGTTTAGAAGTCCTTATAATTAATAATTGCATAATTTATACCCTACGTGAATTAAGTTCTTCGGCGACACTTTCTTGATAAACTCTTCCAGGCTTCTCGCCGACATCGTATTATTCGTGAACATTCACTCAAACGCCGTAAAACATATTTTCGTTCATGTATAGCGTAGAGACATGCAAAATTCGCGTTATTTTCTGACCGCTGGCTAGACTCCAAGTGACTATAGACTTGTTCGACGTCTCCCGCTGGCCGATATTGTCGTGACTTGCCGCGGAGAATGCTTACACGGTAGAGAGGCCAATCTCTGTAAAGACGTAACACACGTAAATGACAACACATAAAAGTTCGTGGCCAATTGAATAGCAGATTATTCTCTGTTATGTATAGGAAAGTGAAGTTTAGTCTGCTACCAAATGATAACGCGAATTTTGCATGTCTCTATGTATAGGTCCTACACGCTAACTACATATGAACTTAAGCTACCGATGGCGACCTAGTGGCCGGTTTCACCAGCCTTCGTCAAACCCACCATGATGGTTATTAAGCTGACAGTTCTTCAAATGTTGGTAGTTCATTAAGTTTAATTCTTTAATTAAGTTCATTTTTTAAGTGTAAGGTTGGGAACTTTTTGCTTGGACACTGCTTGTTTACGGACACGGGTGATACGGATAGCGTTGTGACGTTAATCAGCGTATTCTCGTTTAATTAAGGACACAGGTTGGTAAAAACCAAATATGGAGAAAAATGTCCATTACGACGGGTGTTGTTAAATGAGCAGAGAGGTTGAGACACGGTAAGGACACATGTTTAATGGACACTCGTTCTAAGTGACAGTATCATATGTTTTTCTTAATTTACGAGATGCCTATCAGTTGTAGGATTACAGATTTTTTTCACAACCTTTAGAAATAGTACCTAAATGTCAGTACTAGAATAAATTAGTTATTAAGCTATCGAGATTTGTTAGGAAATGGTTAGAAAGTTAATCATTATATTTTAAACATAGTCTGTAAACTATGTAGGCCTACGTATCTAGTATACCGAGAATGTACAAAGCTTGGCAAGGTACACGTGGCGGGGAGAGGCAGCAGGCGAGGGTTGAAGAGGGTTCTATGTCAGTTGCACTCCCTCGTCAGTTGTACCACAGTTTTTTTCTTATCCCCTCTACGGCTCGGGGGGCGTTAGGGCGAGGAAGTAAAATGGCGGCTGTAGGCCCAATGAGGACCTGTGTACAGTCTGGTTCCCTCGCATGTTTCCACATCAGTAGCAGGATTGTGACAGTTGAATGAAAAAAAAAATTTATAATTTCCCCCCGAAAAACGTCTTTAGAAGCAGGCACAGGAGATCCTGGTATTAGGCTGTCATGAGGCAGAAGGAGGTACGTAGGCTAGCTGTAGCGAACGTGGTCATCCCTTGAAAGATTTTTTGTTCCCAAACGTCGGCCGAGCAGTGTCGGTGCTCCGACCACACCACGGGGGGTGCGGCGAGGGTTCAGTGGGGGAACTAGGATGGCACCACGCTGTGTGGTCAAACTGGAGAAAAAATTCTTTCACGTGCTATGAGCAGTTCGAAATATATCAGACTATTTTCATTAGAATTTTTCAAATTTGAGCACGAGGTTTTTTTGTATAAATTTTGTAGACTTTGGCTTTAATTGGTAAGAAAGGTATCCTACTTTGCGCTTAAGACGTTAATTGCGCGTGCTTGTAGGCACTAGCCAATTTGATCTAACCCCAGGAAAATTAAATTGTGTTCAAAAGTAACAACAAAAATGTTGTTTTATAATTTCCGTTATTGATAAATTGTACTTTAAATAAAAAAAAAATATTCCATGTAATCTCTTCCAAATAAATTCATTTGCACACATTTTGTATATTATTATTTTGTAGAATTTTATTGAAACGTATGTCTATCTTCCAGTTACTTATAACGTTATTATGAACAAAATTTAAAAGCGGAAACGTGATTAATGATACTTCGCAAGTGATTTGCATAAGAAATGCTTATATTGTGTCACATATGTGGCTATGATTACTGTTTATTTTCGTTATTCTCGAAACTTAATTTTGAAACGCTTCGTGCTATGCATGTTTGCATTTATGTATCAACGAATTTCACTCTCAACTAGAAGGAGCCGCGGTGGCAGAATGGTCAGACCATTCGCCTCCCACCAAGGCGATCTGCGTTCGACTCCCGGCGGGGTTGGTCCCCGGATTTTCACAAGTGGGAATCGTGCCGTTGGTCGGCGGGTTTGCTCGGGGATATCCTGTTTCCCCCGCCCTTTCATTCCGGTGCTTCTCCAAACTCACCTCATGTCACTACTGACCAGCGCTAAAGACCT
>PNEQ01001491.1:130205-175658 GCA_003012365.1 Medauroidea extradentata | reverse complement strand
GATTTTTTCCATTTCATTATATTTACTGGTTTTCAAGTTTTGTATGAAGTAAAAATATGCAAATTTTGACTTTGAAGTGACATTACGGGAAAACTAGATGAGCTAATTTTTTTCCGTTAGATGTTAATGTTCTCTGAAGTAATGTCTACAAAACTAACACTATTTTATACAAATATAAAATTATGAATTTTTCCCCACTCGAACGCCCTTAAACGCCTGCCGGATGTTCACTATCACACCTCTCTTCTACAGTATGTTGTTCCTGGTATACAAGAGGTACTATTGCAAGGAGATCATCCCAGGTCTCAGGAAGATTGTGGCACGCATCCTCTGCCGCGACACAGAGCATCTGAGGCAGGAAGTCGTTGCGACAGAGATGAAAGTCCTTACATGTTTTATCGTCTTTATAATGCCTTCCTTCATCTCCGGAATCTTTCAAACACTTATAACCTATTATGTGGAGCTTTGAACCAATAACTGCACTGTTCGTATGGCGCTGGTTATGCAGATGTATCCTGTGGGTGAAGATGAGAACATCTATTTGTATACATTTTTGCTTGTGTCAGTTATTTGCGTGTTCGCTTATGCTTGTGGCGTTCTCGGCTGTGGAATCATTTATGATGTCATTGCTATTGCACACCACCATTAAGTTTGAAATACTTGTTACGTTGGTAAGGAATGTTGACACATGTAAGGACTGGCTTCATGAAACTAGTGAGGAGAGTCCAGGGGAATACGAAGAAGAGCTGACATTTCAAGAAAACATGGGCATCTTTAGTGAGGAGCCAAATGTGCAAGTTCCAGAAATCACGAGTCGAAGATAAACGAGGAAAACGCACATTTTTGGAGAAAATTTATTGCTTGTCATCAGGAAGCTTTGAGGTAAGCTTGTTGGAAACTTCTTCTTGATAACTAATACTTACATTATTTACTGTGGAAATAGAATTTCACATAATGGATAAATTAAAAACTAAGGCCTTTTTTTCAGGCTTGCAGTTCGACTGTCTGAACTCCTTAGAACGGTTTTCTTCTTGCACTAGTAGCTTGCATCACTAGTAATATGTATTCTTCTTTATCAAATTAATACGGTAAGCTTTTTTCACCAAGTACAAGATTTTGGTACAAACAGCAGTAAATGCATTTTATACGGCCATTGAGTGATGATATTGATCTAACTAATAACGTCATAACAACTTATTTTCAAAAGAAATGGCTGTCCAATAAATTTTAGAAAAGTTTAAAAATTCCTTTTTGTCAGATATTAAAATCGGAGTGGCGTTTAAACACACTTTTTAATTACAGCTAATCACTAAGATAAAATGTCACGTTGTACAACATGATAATACATACCTACCACTGCATTTGTGATTAAGTAAAAAGAAACACAAGGAAATCAGTTTGAACGAGCAGCACTGACCATTTACTATGGATATATCTGCACATTTACACAGTCGACGTGTTCCTGTTAGGCGCGCTGTTGCCAACTCAGCAATAATCGGCCCATTCTAGTTTGAAGAGGATGACCGGGCTTTGACTGTACCATCAGATAACAAAGTTTCCCGAAATTTATACAGGCTAAAGCTAGGATGTTCCCTAAACAAACAGCTGTGCCCGACCATAACTGGGTCATTTTAACACTTCTTTTGTCTCACCAACGGCTGTGGCTTCCCCTGATTCGCCGATACGTATGGCACAGTAACGAATCAGGCACAGCCATTGCCTTCGGAGAGCTAACAGAAGTGTTAATATGACCCTTCCTGGCAGGGTTGCCAGATCTAAGGCCGCGGCCTTCTACTAAAGTCGGCTATGGCCCGACTCATCTCCTAGTCCTTGTGATTGTGACAAGTTGTGTCTCTAATGACTACGCTGGCGACGAGACATACAACACTTTTACCTTAAATAAAATATAGTAAAAGCTTTTATTTTTAACACGATTGTCCACTGCAAACTCAGTAAGCTCAGAAAAGTTTTCGATAGGCGACTATTCACTTGGCACGTAGACAGTTAATACCCAGCTCGTTCCCCCGATCTAATTTTTACGTAAATTTATATCTGTGCTAGTAGTACCGTACGTGTGTGTTGAGAAGTTATAGAAAGCGAAGTGTGTTCGCGTGTTTCTGAACCAGATACTGAAATGCATAAGAGCTTTAGCGAGATGCACCGAGCTGTAGTTCGCAAAATTTATTATTTTTTAGAGCTTGTACCTTCTCCAAGACCAAATTCTGTGTGCGTCCATGCCTGTAAGCGCAAGCCTATAAGAAGTCTGAAAGCAAATGTCCGTCACGAAATAATGCCGCCTTACATGTCCAAAGAGTAGGAAATGCAGACCTTCTTTAAGATAGTTAAAAAGTGTATACAAAAAATCTCCTTCGCCATTTGGAGGAAATAATTTTCTAAACCACACGACGGTGCATGAGTGTGTTTATGTGTAAAAATTAAAAAATATATATATTCTATGCAGTCGAGCACTGCTATGATATTTGTATCAAAAATGCAGCCCGCATGATATTCTTCTAAAGTTTACAAGTATATTTCCTGCGTACACATTCCCTTAGGAAATAATTTTAATTTAGAATCGATTACAACATTCAAACAATGTTGTAAATATACTTTTAAATTATGTCAAATAAATAACTAAGCCGCAATAAAGAAAATAATAAGGATTAAATGACGACCGTAGTAAAATTATATTTAATGAATTATGACGCATTATCGCAAGTTACAATTACGAAAAAATAAATTTTTCTCATGCAACATATTCGTTATTATTTACGACTAAATACTAGCGAAAAATAAAGTGTTTATCGATGCGTGCGAGGGAGGGATTGTTATTAAGAGATGGTTAGAATTGTTCTCAAAAGTGTGCCCAAATATCTTTGTTACCTGCGAATTTGTCTATTTCCCTTGGGAGAGTTTCCTGTGTGTGTGGGTGTATGTGACAGGAGTTGATTGAATGTCAGCTATTTGCTGTGTTTGTTGAACCTTAAGGCTCGGTTTCTGTCGCCATATCGAATATTATTAGTTTTCGCTTTTTTTGGAATTCTGAGAAGAAAAATGTTAAATATGCGATTATACCTCAAATTCTATTTACAATTCACTACAGTACAGACCTTGCGGTTTAGCTGTTATCTTATATTTACGCCTCAAATTGTCGGGCAAATTATGAAAACAAGAAAAAATTACCATACAAATTGCGGCGTAATTATAAGTTTACAGCTAAATATCAAGGTCTGTACTGTAGCGAAACGTAATGTAAATAGAATTTGAGGTATAATCGCATGTTTAACATTTTTCTGCTCAGAATTGTCAAGAAGTGAAAAATAATAAAATTCAATATGGCGACTGAAACCGAGTCTTAATGGCGACAAACTGTTGACCGGCGTATACTTTCCTATTCAATCAACTATGACGCCTTTGGAATGGCGCTCTTTGAGATGTCTAAATATTCTTCACACTCTGTAAAATCGGTCTTGTGTTCTATATCTGACAAAAATTCTTGTATAGCATCATCGAGGACGGAGAGACGATCTAAAGCATATTTAAGTCCAATGCTAGTAAATCTATGTGTGCTGCTCTATTTATTGGAAATGAAATCCCACTACGTGTTCACGCCTTCGGGAAGAGTCACAGAGTGTATGAGAGAACGCCGGGGTGAAGATTGGACCAGTTGCTCGAATGGCAAGACGTGCCTTTCGCCCTTCCGGCCCGAGGAGTGGACGTAGTGAGGTCAGATGAGTGCGGAGCAGCGACGGAATGAGAGAGGCGGGAGAAGCGGGAGTTCCTGAGTAAACCCGCGGGTCAATGGCAACATCCGCCACGTTCCCTGTATGAGAAAAATTTGAGATTGAACCCGTATCGTCTAGGTGGGTAGCGAGAGGTCCTACGTGGACAAAATCTATTAAAGAAGCCAGTTAGGACTGTTTAGTTTTCCTTCATGAAATGTATACAAAGCCCAAAGTGTCCACGTTAGTTGCAAAGTGATCCCAGTTTACGGTAAGTGCAACATTATAAATCAATACCGGACAGCTTGAGCGCTTTGGCGAGAATTCTGATCGTGTTGATTTCAGATGTACGCTGCGAACATAAAAAAATCTGGAAGAAATTTCTCTATGGAGAACATAGTTTCGTTGCATGGAGAAAGTACGAACATAGCAGTACGATAAAATGTAAACATCTTAGAGTAAATATAGGGTAGAGGGAGTATCCTCTATACATCTGCGTACGAAATTGTGTGTTCAACATATGTCACGTGACTTTAGTGAAATATGCGCGGGAGATTTGAAATAATATTGAGAGGCAAGATAATAATTGCTTAGTAATCACAACTATGTTGGGTTATTTTGGTACCTTATGAATTTATGAACTAAGGAGAGCATACTACCATATTATCGCATATCATAATTGCGTAGAAATTTCAGAACGACAAATGTAAACAATGTTTGTCACGTTACTGTTTTCCTTAACTCAGCTGTTTTTAGTAAAAAGTAAATATTAGCTACATACTTACTATAAGGTTTTGAACCGAGATCTTGGTGACACCACATGACTAAATATATATTCTGGAAGTTACGCCGTGAGTTTCAAACAACACAACTGCATTTTTACGCCGATAAAACATAAATAAACGACACCAAACTCTCGAGACCATGTTGGACACACATTTGTGACGTCATGTTCCCTCTACTATATATTACCCCTATGGTAAAAATTAAATAAAGCATGTTGCAATAATAAAACCACGGTCATAGAATGACAGGTCTGGACACTAGCCTATCTAACAATGCTATTGAGTTGACTCCGTTATGACTGAAAGCGCCACTAGCAATGAAGTGTTGTTTTAACATTGCAGTATAGCGTCGTACTAGCAGTTCTCCTAGCCGCTCCGACACGAGTTTGCTCCTTGTAGTCCCATTTGCGCAGTGTCCAGACCTGTTCCTCTATGGCCGTGCATAAAACTCAATAATATACAAAAATGTGTTAGTTTCACCTAATACCGCTAGGTTATATTTCACAAACTTAATCCTAGTATTTGCATAGAGCTGTCCGGTGTTAGATTCTTAGGGTATTTGGTAAGTCCATATAACCAAACATACATTTATCCTTTTGTCATGTTCACTTTCCCGAAAATCGTATTGGATGTGTGGTCACTGCGAATTGATCTTGTCCGCGTGGGAACAGGGCGACCGCGAGCGATGTCTCTCTCTCTCTCTCTCTCTCTCTCTCTCTCTCTCTCTCTCTCTCGGGAATTAACGGGCCGTGGCGATGCTACGGAGAGTGTCGCAAGCCGCTGCACGCCACCACCAACACCCCCTCCCCGTCAAACACCAGTGGGACCATCCACACGCCAGGCTCAGAGGAAGCGTCCAGTCGTAACAAATCTCATCAACGACCGCCACCTCCGCTTGTAGCATGCCACGTCCATCCTAGGACAGCATGGGCATGTTCGCAGAGTAACACAGAGGCACGATACCAGCTTCGCGAGTATCTGGAAATGAAAATCATGCGCGATATAATCTTCTTTCCCCGTTATAATTTCCCCGACTTAATCCCACGTGTAACATACGCGCACAGATATTTTTAAATACATTCACTTCTGTAAAAAATAAATAAACATATATGTATATCCACGTAGGATTTTAAACGCAAATATAAATCCTGCAGTTTCGCCGAGTATGAAGGAAACATAAATATAATTCTAAATTAAACTCTGTATCAAGAGCAGAGGGTTATTTATGTTGAATATGCCGCAAACTCTAATTAAAAATTTTCAATTTAAAACATTGGCGTAAATAATAGTATGTATAAAGTGGCAGTAAGTAACACTGAGCTGACACGTGAAAAATTATTGTTATACGCGTGATTACGAAGTAGATTTGATAGAGGTATTAGCTTATCATAAACACCCAGTGAATTTCACATCTAAAGGCTTGCAAATAAAAAACGTAATACGTTAAGAGGGCAGTGCCACTATTTTTTAGAACAATACAAATACATATTATGTTTAAAACATTCTGTAGGGAGGTAAGAAATTTGATATACCGTAAAGTGAGGTTACTTTGCACCCCGATGGGTAACTTTGCACCACCACATTAATTTTATTCCATACGAAAATTCTAGGATATCCTTCATTATAAAGTCATGTTTGTTGTCAAAACTATGAATGGTAAAGTCTTCAACAATTTGAGATTCGGCAAACCTTTGCTTACGTCACAAATATGTGGTGCAAAGTAACCCTAAAATTAGACAAAGTGACCCCACTTTACGGTAAGACACTAGGGGTCACAATAGTCGGGAAACGCTTTAAAATTTGTGATCAAACGTAGAACATATGGTATTACAGATGCCACACATCGCTGCATCTGTGACTGCCAGGCGTAGCATTCGTGTTGCATCATACCAATTAATTGTGTCCACTTATCAGTGTACCACCTGGCCATCGTGTGCTGCTTACGCGCACAGTTACTGGGTTACAGTCTGGTGTCTTGTGCAGAGTGTTTGTGTACGTTTCCTGCGCATCAGCGAAGTGTTAGTTGACACTAATGTGAAGCACAAGTAATTGGTTTGACGAAACACGAACGCTACGCCTTAAATTTATTGTATGGCTCACACCTACATAAGTTTTAAACGTTAAAAATACGTTTGCACGTGTTAAAAATATTTTTCATATATTCAGAATAAATGTTTAAACTATATACCCAATTTGCATTTCCTTGGCTTGTGGGTGTGAGCCGCGTCTCCGACTCCGACTACCTGATGATGGCAGCTGCAACGATTGCCGAAACGTCGCAAGACAATCTCCAGACGCGGCTCACACCCACAAGCCAAGAAAATGCAGACAATGGCCGCGAAAGCCTGCGATCTATTTTATATACCCAATATTTTATTTATTTATTTATTTTTGTAATATGGAACATTTTTCACGTCTTACAGTTTTCACATAATGACATAAATCAAAATGTGTAGTTTTTGGAGGTAACAAATAGTAAAATCACTGTTACATAACTTGACAAATGTTAAAGATACCAAGATATATTAAAATCGACCACACGAACAGTTTTATCACTTGCTGAGACATTCCAGTATTTTTAAATATATCTATAAACTAGCTGGTTGCCGCAACATTCTTTGCAAGGTTTTCTACTGTATGCGATAGTATTTCTGAAACACAAAGTTTTGAAAAGCACAAAATGGGGCAAAATTAGGCTCAGGGTAATTAATGTCCCCTTCAGAAACATTAAAAAAAAATTGTACCACAACATTTTTTGGGTACTACGTTCTGTCGCTGTATACTGTTTTGTCTATCACTTCCCCAAAAGTAGAATTATTTTTGGTAGAACATTCGTGGGCGCACACACAACGCACAATTTTTTTCATTAAATTAATTTTTTTTTTATGTAACCAGTTATTTTCGACTCCTACCTCCAAATATCAGTTTTTTATTTCGGCTGATAACACGCACTCACCAAAGTTTTATTTAGTTTTTAAATTAAGTTTTTGGGTACTCCTTTCTGCCCCTCTACTCCATTTCCCCCCACACCTACTTCAACCATCCCTCTCCCCAAAATTGCAGATAACTGTCGGCGCACGAACAATTTGAAAAGTTTATTTGTTCACTAAATTTTTTGGGTATCCTGCCCTGTTCCTCTACCTCTTTTTCCTTCCCCGGCCCATTTTATTTCTAAAATTTCTTCGCAATCGGATGATTGGTATAAATCCGCATAGATGACGAACAAACTAATTATAAATTACGTGACTAGCAGTCCGCCCGCGGCATTGCCTACGTCTGTTATGCGTAGCAGCTAATAATAATTATTCACTTGAAGGACCTCTTTGTACGCCGCATTAGTAGCTCGGCCTTCAAGTGTTAGCATAATCAAGCTGCAGGTTTAGATTACTCTGCAGCAGACTTTAGCTGACAATCTAAAAAAAAAAAAAAAAAAAAAAAAAACAGTCTCAAGTCCATCTTTACCACTCTTAATTACTGTGGCCTTCAATACGTACCGTCGAAAGTTCATTAAAAATACATACAATATTTCGTCACGGGACACATAGAGATTGTATAACCATATATCTATATATATATATATATATATATATATATATATATATATATATATATATATATATATATAAATGAAAGCTGACCGACTGACTGACATATCAAACTGCAGCTTAAACCACTGGACCTATAATCGTGAAAATTTTTGTGGGGGTTCCCCTCAGGTTATAGGCGAGCACTAATAAGGGATTTTTCGAAATTTGACCTCTAAGGGGGTGAAAAGGGGTAAAATGTGTTTCCGAAGAAACGTCGATAGAGCTCAAACCAGACGGCCTATCATCGTGATTTTTACTTTAATAGGACACTCGTAAAAATGCATATTAGCCAATTTAAGGATTTTTCGAATTTCAACATTTAAGGGGGTGAAAAGACCTTAAATGTGTTTCCAATCAACTATCGATATCTATCGAACCCTTTGGGATAGAGAGTTGATATTCACTTCAAAATATTGCTTACGTAAAGACCCAAAAAGTAGTTTTAGGTTTTTTTTAAATTCGACACCAAGGCAGTAAAAAAAGGCAAAATGTGTTTTTTATGAATCGTATATATTTTTGAAACACAATTGGCTATCGTCGTGATTTTAACTTTAATTGGTTACTTTTACAAATGTCTATGACAGGACTCAAAGACGTTACGAAATTCTTTATTTAAAGGGGTGAAAATACGTGAAATGTGTTTTCGATTATCTTTCCATATCTATCGAATCAATCGAGATATCGAAGTGCTCTTTGCTTTAAATTAGTGCTTTTGTAAATATCCCAAATACCATTTAAAATATATTTTCCGAATTCGGCCCTAAACTGGTTAAGAAAAGGTGTAATATGTGTTTTCTACTCACATTAGATATATATAGATCCCATAGTTTTTTAAATAGCGATGTGATTTTCATTTAGGATTGATGCTTACTCAAATACCTAAAAAGTCATTTCAGGAATTTTCGAAATTCGCCACCTAAGGACGTGAAAAGGGGTGAAGAGTGGTGAAAAGCGTTTTCAATTAATCGTCGATATATCTTGAACCCAGCGGGCTAATGTTGTGTTTTTTACGTCCACGAGATACCAATATAGTATTCTAAAACGTGATTCAAGGGTTTTTCGAAATTTGCTCTCTTAAGTGGTGAAAAGATCTTGAATGTGTTTTAGATAAATCCTTGATATCTATCGAACCCGTCGAGATATACAATTAATTTTTGCTTCAGGATGATGATTACAGATATTATCGCAAAACGGTTTTCAGATTTTTCGTAATTCGATTTCTCAATACTGTGCAGGAGTGATATGTATTTTTTTTTTTTTAGTGAATGATCGATTTAGATTCGATTGAACGGGCTAGGGATGTGATTTTCACTTCAGTTGGATACTTATACAAATGTCTAAGATGTAAATTTAAAATATTTCGAAATTCGAGACCCAAAAGGGTGAAAAAGCACAAAATTTGTTTTCCGTCAACCCACGATATCTATCTAACCAGTAGCGATATTGAGGTGTTGTTAGCGTCAGAGTCATGCTTACGTAAATATAAAAAAAATGTATGTAATTTTTTTTCTTTATAAGAAACGTGATTATTGAGAATAAAACAAAGTTGGTCAATAATCAAGGCAGACGATCCGAAAAGCAGGAACGAGCAGCGAGAAACAACCTATACAGGAGTTTTACTCTACAGTAACCTATCGAGACGTGGTGTTGTACAACCTCTATGAGCCCAGGACACTGACATTTTTTTTGATAAAATTTTATTTAATGAATTATTTCGGCGTTACGTGACGCAGTTGTTTGTTACTCAGGTCTAAATTCCGGGAGGTTCTGGGCTCGAAATCCGTTAAAAGCTGCGTGCGAACGTTCAATTCTGACACACAAAAACTACAAGACAGATCGAATTAGTGCAATTTACATGTAGTCTTTAAAAGGGGTGAAATTGCAGTTCGCTTTCCACTTAGGTTCCTCTACAATATTAGCTGACATATCGTCGGTATACTGCCAAAAGTGATTAAGTCATAAATGCTATTTCGTTTAAAAACAGTATTAAATTGTAGATATTAACAAAAATGTGGTAAGTTACTATACTGTGACACAACAGTACGAAACGATGAATAGACTTTAAACTTGGGCAATTGTTCGTGAACAACATATACATATTCCTATAGCATTTTTATAATTTTATCTCATTTTGACTTTGTCACTTTTGGCAGTAAACCGACGATATATCATCTCACTTATCTGAAGTTTGGGGCACCAAATACGTTTCCGCGAAACCTTTACCCATTGAAACTTTGTAATGGCAATAAAGTTCAAGTGAATATTTTGAAAATATATAATTGAGGGCACTGTCACCAATGGTTGTGCACAGGGTAGACATATGTTTTTCATTCGGTTAACCTCTTACTTTAGGTGTGTGTAAGTACCCCACAACCCCAAATTGGCAGGGCTACAAATAAGGCCCAGGCGAAGTCGCTGTTAGTGGCAGGGACAAACTTGAGACTGCTTTTCGCGTGGACAGCTGTAGCTACTTATCCTGCTGCAGATTTAGTTCAACTAGCTGCTTGGACATTCTAACACTTGATGACTGAAGCACCTATCTTGTGTACAAAGAGGTTTTTCAATTAAAGTAAATATTATCAGTTACGAATAATACTCGCGAGCAAAGCCGCGGGGGACTGCTAGTAACGATATAATTGTCAAATGCTAACTTCCCTATAAATTACTTCTCTTTGTATGTACTTGCTTTTTCGGAGCGTCTTCTTCGAAAGGTTTATTAAGACTACCGTGCCCCTTCCTCAGATAGTTGAGAGTTATTTTATCAATATAAAAACTGAAATAATTGTTTTTCGTATTTACGTAAGCACCATTGTGAAGGAAAAAACATCTCAAATATATCAACTAGTTAGATACCGTGGGGTAAATGAAAACAAATTTTAGGTCTTTACTTCTCTTCTGTGATCTAATTTCGCCAAATCTTACCATCACATGTTAAACATTTGTATGAGTACACAATTGAGGTGAAAACCACGATGATAACCTATTGAGCGAAAGCGTAATCGACGATTCAGCACAGAAAAATGTTCACTCTTTCACAGCCCTAAGAGTTCGGATTTTGAAAATTTCTGAAATATGTTTATGTGTATTTACGTATTCATCATCATAAAAAAAAACAGTTTTATACCTGGACGGGTTCGATAGCACTCGTGGATTTATCTATAACACATTCCATGTATTTTCTCCCCCTCAGGATTTGAATTTCAAAAAACGTTACCGGTAAATAAGGCAATTGTATGAACATCTTATTTGAGGGGAAACTGTGACGATAGCCCGTCGGGTTCAATAAATATAGACGATAATATTAAAGCCCCTTTCAACCCGATTTACATCTTATCACTCCCTTAGGTACAACATTTCGAAAAATCAATACACCCCATTTTTTCAGGAATTTAAGCTAAGCATTAATCTAAAGCCAAAATCACGTCGATGTCTAAAAATTCAGCGGGATCGTTATATATCAATCACAAATCGAAAACACATTTTACCATTTTTTACACCTTTGATAATTCGATCGTCTTGAACTCATATGTTATTCATTCGTATAAGTATATAATATATGCAAAAATCACGACGATAGCCAATTGAGTTCGAGTTGAACCGACGATAACGAAAAAAAAAAAAGTTCCCGCTTTTTCACTATATGGGAGTCAAATTTAAAAAAAATCCTAAAAATTATTTTTGGTTGTTTACATAAGCATAAGCATTATTTAAAGCAAATAGAAACTCTGTATCCCGAAGGGTTAGATGGATATCGATAATTAATCGAAAACGTATTTCAGATCTTTTAACCCTCTTGGATGTTGAATTTCAAAAAATCCTAAAATTGAATTATACGCAGTTTTATGATTCGCACAATGAAGTAAAAGTCAAAACGATAGACCGTCGGGCTCGAGCTACGCAGAAGAATCTTAGACAACACATTTTCTCCCACTTAAGAGGCCGTGGTACATAATACAAAGTTAAAAGCATTAATATTATTATAGGTTTCTTGAAGCCAATTTGCGAAATTTAAACAAAAGCAATCGTAGACAATAGTTTTAGCCAAAGTTTTAAACAAAATAGTTTTCAGTGTTACGAACTTCTGAGGCACAATATCTGAAGCCGGAACCTCGTGCATTTAACTTCGGCGCATAGATCATGCGTAACGGATTAGTAATTCTGGATAAATATTTACTCATAAAGTTGGCAAACACCATTATCTAGGATTGTCATTGAGTATTTTATCCATACTGGCTTCGAAAAAAGCGTAAAAATTAGTTAATGTTTTCAGCGTTTATTTATCTATCAGTCAGTCAGTGAACTTTTTAACAGCGGGCGTGAGTTTAACAATTTGGCTGATAATGCGTATTAAAAGTGTTACGAGCACAAGAAAATGGTTTTGCAGAATATATATTTTATTTAAACACTGACAAGTGCTTCTGATATTTCAGAAGCAGCACGGTCAATGCCTGGGCGATAATAATATATCTTACTTCATGGTTGTACCAGATTTTGATGGCATGGCATTTCATAACCGTAACGTTATATAGTAGATTTCTCATATTTTATAAAAGAGCATGATTTGCTTAGTCAACAAAAAAATATATATCGTCTTACTAAACGAGGAACGTTTCTTCTAAAGCATTTGAACATAACCCGTTTAAAACCAGTCCGTTTCTAAATATTTATTTTGAATGCACAGATTTCGTTACCGCCCGAAAATATTGTACATTCAAAGCTCACAGATATTTATGAATTCCAAAAAAAAAAAAAAAAAAAAAAAAAAAAAAAAAAAAAAAAAAAAAAAAAAAAAAAAAAAAAAAAAAAAAAAAAAAAAAAAAAAAAAAAAAAAAAAAAAAAAATTCGAAAGTTTACTATTATTATCAATAATTGTATCATGCTTGATGAACTGTTTTCGCATAGGCCTACACACATTGTAAGATATTAATTAATATAAAAAATCCGAAAATTTATTATCGTGAGCTATTACGTCTATAACGTCTCAGAAAATAGGTTGCAACATTATTCTAGCAGTTTTAGTTTCATGTAGCAGGACGCCGACACAGCATTTCGCCGCGAAAATTATGTTGTCTCTCGGGATGGGCGCAGAAAGAGGATGCGCTATTTCGGGAATTCACTTCTATCCGAGAGTCTGTGGCGAGAAGGATGTTCCCAATTCCCATCGTTCTCTCATTCGCTTCCCCCTCCCCCTCAGACAATTCTTCGTGGCACACACAAGAGGAAAAACGAACGGAAGGAAAGGTCGCAGCTGGGTGCAAACGTTCGTCGGAAGGGAAATAAAAAAACATTCGAAGGAAAAGGACCAGGAGTAGGAAAAATGTGTCAACAAAACTCCGCGGAATTCCAAATGATGTTTAACGTTGTATACTATTTGGGAATCGATTTGGAGATATTTGCGAACTCTACGATGACTGCAGTCTTCTTTACGGCCGGGATTACGATGACTTCACGTTCACTTATCACTTACCACTTTATCACGGTCACTTGTACGTAATACGTAATCATTTGAGGTGCCATATTACGATCCTTCACGTAAGCTGCAAGCAGGCAATGAAAAACGTAGTGAAAGAGCCTTGAAATTAATAGTCAAAGATAGCATGACACAATAGAAGACATTAACTCTTCAGAAATGTAATTGACCCAAGCGATCACGTGGTATAACTTCATGTATCACTTTAACTTTAAAGCTTGACATCGACAAGCTTTTCGTTACGTGAAAGCGAACATAAGTACAAAGTGACGCGATCGTGATAGGTCCCGTTTAAGTGCGATTGTCAAGATGTTCCCTGCTTACGTGGAAGTTAATGTAAAGTGAACGAGAAGGCATCGTAATACCGACCTTACTGGAAGCGCATCAATTTCCATTCCCGTTTCATACTTCCCGCGTGAGTACATTCTTAGCTTCAAGGCTAGAATGAAGTTGGAAGAATATGGAGATTGCCTAAGAGCGACGAAGCGACGACTTATGTCAGTTTTCGTGACCATGACGTGGTGAGTAGTGGTGGAACACAACTTCCAGCGGATATAAAATTGCTTCGTCCACAAAGTTTTCCATATTCGAAATTTGGGAGCAACTCCATCGGTAATCGATCTCGGATCTCGTTGGTAATAAGTGAAAGGTCAGATAACTACACCAACGTGCGCTCATCAAGGTCCAAATCTCGTGGTATTTTTTGTAGATTGAAACTGTTCCAACACTGTGAGTGTTTGAGAACCAGTAAACATATTCTTGAAAATACTCGCACTATCGAAATCTCACCAAGTCACATTATTGTGTAATTTCGAACGATTTATTCAGAATCACCGCAGGCTCAACAGATATGCGTGCTTTGTTCCCTCTGCAACGCTAACAATGTAACAACAAAACATTGCGCAAAGGAACAGACTTACTGCGAACGGAAAAAGTGACATTTACTTAAACTTTATAAACTTTGAAAGTTGGCAAATGAAATATCTCCAGGGCTAGAAGCGCTTAGCTGAACGTTACAGCGCAAATCAAGATATTATTTTGTAATTAGATATAATCTTTAGTTTTTCTCCAAGTCTTAATAAAACGCGCCAAGAGATTGTAGATGGAGCTGTGGAGGGAAGAGAAGGCGACAAAGTCCTAGAAGCTTCGATGCAATTATCAGTAAGACTTTATCAGCACATCTTCTCGTTCAAAACGACGCGTTGAGCTCGACAGCTCCCAAGAGCACACTTCTGCAGTGGAGGGTCCTTTAAAAAAACAGATAATGAAAATTCTTTCCTCATTCTGCAGAATATAAACCCTCCTCCATTCCTCGGATGTTTTCTGTTAGCGCAACGAGTTCACGCGCGCCTACTTTAAGACGACGCATCCAGAAAATCACAGCGTTTGCGCTTGTTTTAAAGTGAAATTTCTCTGTTGTGACAAGAGGAGGAGTTATTCGAGGAGGTCAGGAGCAGACGGCAGTAGGGTAAATGTTTAATGAACTGAAGCTACTGTCAGCTCCCTAAAAGGCAGAATTCTGACGAGGAAATTTTCAAAATAAACGTCTTACAGGCAATTAATTTCTGTCTGTCCACTGCAATGACTTTAAGGGCTTGTTCCTTAATTTTAGAGTGATTTCGAAAATACTTTTTTATTGCTCCCTAATACTCACATCAAAATTTAGCTCCGTAGTTTTGACACTAATACGTCATAATTTGTAACTGAATTTTTTCGTATAATTGTACTAAACGTTTTTTTTTTTCGTCACCCAATATACCACGTATCCTTGTGAAAATAGCTAAAATTAAGATTTTTATTTTCCTAGCTAATAGTAAATAATTTTTATAAACTCATCCACATTATTGTGGATCGTGTGACTGCACATTCTCATACTTTTTTTTTTTTTTTTTTTTTTTTAGATTTTGGTTAAAAATATTTGAGTTATTGGCACCAGTATTTAAAAAACTAAGGAAGAAGCCTTTAAATACCGGAATAAAACACTTACACGTCCTGTAGAGGGGCTGGAATATTGTAATCTTAAACCTGATAACTTTGCAGGTAGGAAGGTGCCATGCCTCTCATTGTATTTTCACCACCGTAATCCAGACAGGCAGGCCAGCGTACACAGGAAATTAAGAGAGTTATCGTTGTGTTTTGTTTCGTATCACTTGTTCGGTTAGGCGGCAACGGGCCGTTGAAATTAATGGATCTCTCTCGCCGGCTTGTGTGACTCGCTATCTGAGAGAATCTGTGTTCGTTAGGGAAGTTATTAAGCTGGTTCTCCATACAGACTGTTTTAGAGTGTGAGGTAGAAAATCGATGGAGCCCTTAGGGTAAAGTTGAATAGTATTAGTAATGTACTACTTGTATGCGCAAGCCAATTAACTGATTTGCGCTGATTAATTACTGTTCTATTTATAATTGAGCTTATTAAATTAGTGTCGTTTTATTTGTGAAAAGTATGGTGTAAAATCCAACGCATGTATCTATCTTGGTGTTTTACATGGTTAAATAAATAAGCAGTTCTTAGCCATTTCGCGAAGTCCAAAAGTCATATTTCATACTGACGTGCTGGATTTTTTAACTTATAGAGCCGCAGTTAAAGTGTTCAGATCTCTTCGTATATACAATAAGAAATGTATGTTAGGTACGTCTAAAAAATCGCAACCTCGTAGTTTTTACACATTTCAAGCTTGTGAAGGTAAACTATGTGAATTGTAGCATTCCATGGTAATTTCACAATTTTTTTTTTTTCAAGAGATATGGTCGAGCTATAAAAAATATATGTCCAAACACATTCGCTCACGGTTTTACTTTACAAAATATGCACAGAAGAATATTATTAGTTTGAGAAAACTTTAAGCGGTAGAACCGACTATCTCAAGCAATTTATGGAATATGTATTAATGATTTAGTGTATTATATTATGATTGTGAATTCCTCGAACACAAAATCACAAAGACAAATGGAAGTTGAAAATAAAGTTCTTCGTAATTTGCTGTGCGGTTACATTTAACAAATGATACTTAATATTTGAGTATTTTATGGTTTAGTTACGGATGAGAAAGCAGAAATTTTTGCTACTTAACTTGTATTATATATTGCAGTTTCTAAATAAGGGGGACATTTTGGTAAAATTGCAATATTGTATTAACAAAATTTCTGAAAAAATGTTCAAACAGGTTTTTTAAACTTTCACAAAGTAATTTACATAAATAAACCAGTACGAAAACAATTACCGCAAACATAGCGTGACTAACACTTAAACTACGAGTTTTAAGTAATTTGCATTTTCAATAATTTTTTACGTGTGAAATTATCACTACGAAAAACACACAGAGTTAAACAGGGAGGTCGGTGGTGCAGTGATCATATCACTCCCTACAATCTCAACGATCCATGTTTATTTCCCGGCGGGGTCGTCCCGATTTTCATTAGGACCTAAAATTGTTAGTGTAGCAAGGGACAGTTTCTGCCGCTGGTTTCGCTCGAGTCGGAATATGGTCAGATTTATGATAACGCTTATTAAGAGAACTTTATTTTTTAGCAAAGTCTGATTTTCCACCAGAATTTCTCCCTTCAAATGTCAGCATAAATTTAACTCGTTCGAAACAGCAGCGTAATTAGGTTTTGAAGTTATGCCTTGCTAGTCTTGCCCAATTAAAATGCTATTATCTTCCTAACCTAAAGCAGAAGTAACATTAACTTTGTATCTTGTGTTGATCTGTTGGCCGTAACTTATCCTTATTTTTTATCTTACATGCATTTCTTACCCTCAAAATTCTCGAGTACTGTTACTCTCCATACTACGGTAAATCTGATAACATACCTATTGAGCATTCTGAAAATACTATTTTTATAATCCCACCACTCACTTCTTAAACGATGTGCACCATTTCTCATGGTACAAAGTTAAGAAATACCATACTGTTCGTATTAAAATAAACAAATTGGAAACCAACAAAGTTCTTAAAAACAATAAATTAGTCCACTACATTAAAATATTAACATGTGTACATAAATGACTAGATAACAGTCGCCTTGGTATGTACAATGTTAACAAAAATACAGAGTTTATTTAAAAAAACTGTCATTTACAAAAGCTAACTCATGGAGACACCGCATTGTTTTATACAAATACGTATATGCATGTTAATGAACATGGACCCTACTGTTTTGACTATTATCCTTGACAAAACGAAAATACTTAGTAATACCTAACATACAAAAGACGAATTGTTTAAAAATGTAAACCTTCAAATAAAATAAATATTTAGTCTCATCCCTAGAAATTGCGTAAAGTGAAAAAAAAAAAAAAAACAGTAAAATGAAGATTATTACTAAACATATTATTTTTCCTAACACAACACACAAACACACACACACACACACACACATACATACACACACACATATATATAACCACTAGAACTATCCTGTCGTCAAATACTAAGGCGAAGTGAATATAAATATGTTCGTACTATTACCTGGCAATTTAATGGTTTATTTATACTTAAAGTTTTACGGATTTTGTAATTTAAACGAGGAAAGTAGTTACCAATCACTAGGGCCATGATTTTGTCGCGAAAAGATTTTTGCCACACTTTGTTTCAGTGACTCACGTGCACATCGGCATTTCTGTTTCAAGGTTATTGGCAGCGTATCTTTGTTCAGACACGTTTCTCATTTTACTGCACCATTCA
Source organism: Medauroidea extradentata (assembly GCA_003012365.1). Classification (NCBI taxonomy): domain Eukaryota; kingdom Metazoa; phylum Arthropoda; class Insecta; order Phasmatodea; family Phasmatidae; genus Medauroidea; species Medauroidea extradentata. The sequence continues at coordinate 157,409 of PNEQ01001491.1, read as the reverse complement.
GAATAAGATTACTGTGAGTCTGTACGTCTACAATTTGCCAAGGCAAGTGAGAGTAAAATCATCCAACCACAGACGATGTAGCAGAGCTGCAGGTGTGCACATGACGCATCGAAACCAAATGTTGCAAAAATCTTTTCGCCATAAAATCGCGGCTCTACCAATCGCTTATTTACAACAGCTTTAATATCAGATGTATTTATGCCAAGCTTTATTCTGGATTTAGGGTCAATGATTTCCATTGTCTTTATGTTAAGGACACGTCCGGTAGTTGAACAGTGATTTTGAAAATATTTATTTTAAAGCAAGATAATGTTAATATCACAGAATCCCTGTACGGAAGTGTCACAAATGTATCACAATTCGTATCTATTTTATTGGTAACAATAAACCTAATTGTTTTTCAGATATTTTTCCAATGTATCACTAATTTTGCTATGGAAATAAGCAAAACAACAAGCAGAATAATATTTTAGCGAACGAACGGTATGTTATTTTACAAAACCCGAAAATATAATTCTGCGCTATGTGAATGTTCTTAGTCTTGAATTTTTTCAAAGCAATTAGTTAAGAATGTTTTGAGTGATATTTTACACCAGTGTTTAAAAATCTATATATCATGGCCCTGGTTTCAATTTCGTTCTTTTTGTTTAGTTCATTCGGGGGCAAGGGATCATAAACTATATTTATTAAATGGTCAGGTAACTGTTCCCAGCTTGGTAGAAACTACACCAGCTGGCGAAGGCGCGGTACAGCCACAGACATGTGTTGCGGGATGATCTACGTAAGCTGTGGGTTGGCGGTGTAGAAGCCACTAGCTGCACGAACCAGGTTATCTAGCCTGGAGTGATATGTCAGAAGATCTTTCCTTTCTCTCGCCACGATGACGGAGGCAAAGCACAAACGTAAACCTTATATCGTGGAAACGTAAACAGCAGCTGCGCGCGCCCCGGTGCGTGCAATGAAAACTGCTGCATACACAGTTCTGTCATTGTTTTTATTGGTTGTCCATTTATAACCAGGTATTCCAAAGTATTTGATATTATGACCAGTTCGTTAAATGAATGTTTTACTTAACTGGACATATGTACAATACATGTTCGGTCTTTTATGCTGGGACTACATTTTACTCCGCAGCGTTAGATAGTTAATGTTTTCTTATAAAATTTCTGATGTTTGCTAAACGGCAAGAAAATTTAGTTTTACTAATTATCTACCAAATTTGAAAAATTAAACAGTTTCCAAACTAACCAGCGAAATGTGGTTTGTGTTGAAGTATAACCGCGATCATTCTAATCTATGATTTAAAAATGAAATGTTAATAAAATGTCGTCCATAGGAAACAATATTGCTACATTTTGTGAGTTAAATACTTTACAGCAATAACCAGATCACAAACTGTTCACGTTACTAGCTTTTAAAAATAAGTAGAAAAGTAGTAAAATCGGTTTTGAATGAGGAATGTATGTGAATACAAAAATTGACGTTTTATGAAACGCTTAATTATTAGTTCATTGCAGTGATGTTGGTACCTTATTAAATACAGATGGTTTCATTCAGAGCCGATGTTTATACGTAATGCTCATATATGTATCACCCTTCCCCAACGCTGGAAACCCCACTTTTACGAGTGCGGTTCACCTAAGTTTTCAACGTATTTTTTCATTTTTATATTTGTGCCAGATATTATTTTCTTATTTTAGACATAAATTGTGATTAAATCTTCCTCTTAGAAATTTTTTTTATCTCTTATAGTTTTTGCGTAATGAGTCGTAAACGTCAAAATTTGCACTTTACGGTTTTATGCGAGAGCCATTAAAACCAACTGACATACCAAATAAAAAAATCACAATGTATAAAAATGTTGTAGGCTATGATTTTGCATACATAAAACAAAAAATAATTTGTATTTAATAAAATATGCTGAAATTTGAAATTTAAATTTTAAATTTCAACAATTTTTTAAAAATACAAAACTATATAATTTTTTTTTTGTTTTTATATGCTCTAAATCACAGCCTACAATATTGTTATACACGGTGAATGCTTCGGTTTGGTATGTCAGTTGGTTTAATTGGCATGCATATAATCGTAAAGTGCAAATTTTGACGTTTTCGACTCATTACGCAAAAAGTGTAAAAGATACAAAAATTTCCTAAGACGAACATTTAGTCACAATTTATGTGTAAAATAAGAAAAAAAATCTTGTACAAATATAAAAATAACAAAAGACGTTGAAAACTGAGGTGAGCGCTTCCTAAGTACTGACCGAAATACATTCACTACTATGCACAACAATTGCGTTAATGACCTCATTTTAAAGGTATAAAATATAGTCGAAGGAATACTTTAAACATACTACGATCAGTTCATGCAAACTACGATTAAGGGGGTTCAGTACCTTCCATATTGGATTAATAAAACTTCTGTATTTAATTTAGCCTACAAATTTTGTATAGTGTTTTACACTTCGACAAGGCAGTTTCTCACACTGTATACAGTTGGCATTGCTCGATTACTATTGCTTATACCATACCTATGCATAGAAAAAATAACAACTTTCTTCCTCCGGAAGATTACTAGTCAAAAACTAATAAAAGAAAAGAATGTGTAACAATTTGATAACACTTAAGAAGATAATACCTGTGACACGTCAGACGGAAAATTTTAATAAATCTCATTGTATGGAACGTGCAGCGAAAATGTAAGAACTCGAAGACGGCAGGTACTGATCCCCTCTAAACTCGAGTTATAATCGATTTGGCTGTATCAACTGTCAAAGCGAGAGCACTATATCTTGGCCAGAGTACTTTTCTCATGTTACTGCTTCTTGCGGCAAATAATATTTGTACGATTTCTGTATAATCTATATTACTACCATCTGGGAGCATTGAAGTGCTACGCTGGTTAGTTAGTTCTATCTAGAATGGCCCTTTAAATTCTCTTATCAGAATTGTTTTTACACCTACGCCTATTATCAAGTGTTAATATTCATACGCAAGTATTTATGTAACTATGATGAATTAGTTCACAAATTTACTTTATTTTCGAGAAATCTGATTCAAAACGCGTGCGTATGTGTAGTCACTGTAGGATATTAACGTGTTTCACTCAGTATTTTTCTTAGCAAACGTCAATGTTATTTGCTATAGACTTGTCAAACAAATTGGCCCTGTTTTACGTATTTTATTGCAAACAACACAAACTAATCCCACCCGCGGCGAAAAACATAAAACGAAAATTGCGCTCGAAATGTACTCCTGATTGATTTTCTTTCACGTGTAGCATTAGCATAGATCAGGTTTGGCCAAAAACATTCGCTTGCTGTTAAATGACGGTACTTATTGGTAGTATCAGTTGTCTTAGAGAAGAACATAAATTTTCCACACGACATAAAAGAGGTTACATAAGCTGAATTCACGCTAATGCGTACAAGTGAGAGAGAATCGGCTTTTTATTATTTAGAATTTACCGTTCTATGTAAACTTTAGATATAATCGGTATGGTTGATGACATCACGTGCAGAGACCTGCGAGTTTCAAATCTGATCCGGCCGCACGAAATCTGGGCTTGAAGAATCATCGCTTTTAAATAGGAACTTACCTTAAAATCGTGGTTTAATTAAATTTCTCCACAACATAAATGCTTTGATAATTATTTAAAAACAAGCTAAGTAGGAAGTAGAGAACGTGTTACCAGTTATTGTAAGATCATATTTGTTTACATATATCTACTGCTGCGATCTTACAGTCTTAATTTGTTGTAAACTAAATATTTGATTACTACATTCCCACATCAATAAACACAAATATGAGTCAGCTCACTTAAGCTTAAAAATTCTGTTAAGTAGTGCTTTAATTTACTAGTGGCTCTTCAGTTCAAAATTAAGTCACAAAAATTAGTTAGCTTAAAAATTCTGTTAAGTAGTGCTTTAATTTATTAGTGGCTCTTAAGTTCAAAATTAAGTCACAAAAATTAGTTACAGGCTTATGGGCACCGTCAACCTGGTGTTACTTTTCAAAGAAGCGATTGAATGCTTGAAGCAATACTGAGACGTGTATCAATTGCAGCAACGCCACTATCAACCAAAATTTCTGAACTAGCGCGCTTGCTTTCTGTTGTACAGTTTTTACTGTGACGTTTCAACCGGTCACCGCATCATTATATTAACGGTGCATTCTGTAGGAAATGTCAATGCAGAGCAACGTCCACTTTTGTATATACTGAATCCGGTTAGTACATCTTCAATTACGACAGTATGAGCAGGGTGTTTCACCTATGCTTGAACGAACAGGAGTTGTGCTTTAATGACCGTAGAGTCATAATATTTGCATCATGCACTCACCTGAAGTGCATATTTCGTGTTTGTACATTATTACACTAGGTGTACGCGTAAATGTTACTTAAATACAGTACGACAAACCAATACACATGCAATGTTCACAATGCGTTTTCAGCTAACTATAACAGAGCCGGTAAAACTATACACTCATTTTTAAAGTACAGTTAGAACTTAAATGAATCCTCGCCATTTTTGGACCATCTGGCGTAGCACTTAAACAACAGGACGATTTAGTTTAGAAATACTTCAGTACATATATTTTCAACTGAAGTTAGTATAATGTTCATAACTATGTTTCAGTAGTTTGTGTAAAATGTGTATTGTACAATGTAAGGCGTTCAACCAAGTCCCTATTTAAATGTTTTCAAATAAATATATCCATATTCTTCAAATGGGAAGAAATAAAGGGAAATTCAGCACGATAAGTGACAAGGTATCGTAACATTATTTAACTCATTTTCGTTAAGCATTCCGCCTAACAGAAAAAATATGTAACAATTTTCTCATTATTTTTACAGTTGTACTCACGTGTTTAGTTCCTACAGTGATTAGAGAGTATTAGTCGTTACGGAACCTTTGTACCAAAAAATCCTCGGTTCGAACACATAGCAAGCCACTGATTGGCGTTATTTTAAGATGAACTTTCACTTATAATTTTAATAAAAATAGTTGAAACCAACAAATGAAATTTACAAATAATTACATGACGATTCCGAGAAAAATTAAAACGCGTGTAAATCGTAATATCCTCTGAAAAAAAAACAGACACTTTTTATGACGAAAAATGAATTGGTGTTAATAAAGTTGTTAGCCGACATACTAAAAAGAAACATAAATAAAACCGGAAAAATACATTCATATCGTTGTCATCCCCAGAACTTACCCCACTTTGCTAACTACAATGAAGACGGTTAATTTATTAAGAATATTACTCTTAATCTGAATTATTTTTTAAACATTAAAATGTAATATTTGTACTTCTACAACGGTTTGTAAAAGCAAATTATTGTTCTTGTAAAATTGTTTGATTGTAAAGTAGCAAGAATTTTCTTTGTGCAAAATCATAGGAAAACATATAGAGAACCAAAATCACATGTTCGTCGGCAATTTAGTTGTATGTAAATTACATTTTCTGGAATAAACGGATTGCTCGTATTAATTACGTGTAGCAAAATTAGGAAGTTGGAACTGTACACTGACTATATAAAAATAAAAAAGAGCGTACAATTTGTAAGTCTAGAAGGTCTGGGGATTAGGATAACATGCGTGATTACGCCAGGACAGATCAGAACCGATTTCTGGTGCATTAATATATTTTACCCTCAAATTAATATTTCTTAAAATTATATGACAGATTAATTAAATTTTTACTTAATTTTACAAATTTTTAAATTTTTTGTAGTTTTACAAAAAAGTACTTTGTACGTAATATTTTTTTAATGAATTTATTTGGTTTTACACACAATTAAATGAGCAACTTGGTTTCCAAAGCACAAAATATTTAAAGTGTACATCAGTATTTCACACATTAGTAATTTTTTAGCAATGGCAGATTTAGAAACATTTAACTTTATGGGCAAATTATGATAGCGCATTGTTCATAATACTTTTACTTAATGATAAGCTTCAAGTTAAACAGTTACATGCTTATGTCAGTAGTAAGAGAGTGACCTTTTTCATAATTCTTAAATGTCTTATGTACTCAATGTTGGCACAACACTGCCTAATTGACATAAGTGTAAAATCAAGTTCCATAGAAGAGTTCTCAAGCATCATTATTCCTCTTGAGACTGTAAGCCTGCAAGTTGCAGGTTGGACTATCTGTGAGGATGTTTACATAAGAATGTACTAGGAGAGTGTGGGGAAAAAGATTACGAGACAGTTACGAATATAATTATCAACCAAGGTTCTGCAGTAGTGCATGACTTGCGAATCTTGAGATACACAGCGAGCCAAGGCCACGCCGTCAGTATGACGCGTCTCTCGACAGAAAGCCAGACTTTATCGGGTGAGCTAAGTGGTCTCACCTCTCACGCCTAGACACTGTTGAGGAGTGGACGTCCTTCGTACTTGATGACTCGAGTTCAAACACCAGCAGGATGGTTTGCAATCAGTCACTGCTCCTGTTAATGACGTGCACGGTGTTGGCTGGAAGGTTCGCGGAGGCAGCGAGGATTCTCGCCGTGTTCCCCACGCCGTCGATCAGCCACCAGGTTGTACTCCGCGAGCTGCCTCTGGAACTGAACAGGAGAGGTCACCAGTTGGTCGTGGTCACCACTGACCCCGTCAACGACCCGCGCCTTACCGGATACACCGAGGTTGACGTGTCCAGCACTTACGAGTCATTCCAACAATCCAACAACTTCTCTTCTGCCAGGGAGGAAGTAAAGTCGGTGTTTCAAGTCGTGGAGACCGTGTTCTTCACCGCCAATGACGTGTGCGAAACGATGCTGGGGCACGAGAAGGTGAAAGCGATTATCGACAACACAAAAGAGCACTTTGATCTGATCATCTTGGAATGGTTGCTGACCCCATGCACGGTGGCATTTTCTCACAGGTTCTCCGCCCCGATGATCGGCATAACTTCTCTTCCGTCATTGGCAGTGAACTACGACTCCGTTGGCAACCCGACAAATCCTTCTTATATACCAGAGATAGCTGTTCCGTACACCGATAAGAACATAACATTCTTGCAGCGTTTAGAAATGACGATATTGAACATCAGATTAAATCGTTTCTTCTACGGAACTATAATGCCTAGGCAAGATGCGATATCCAAACGGTTTTTCGGACCTTCCACGCCGTACATAGGAGATCTGTACACGCAAGTCAGTATGGTGTTCGTGACCTATCTACAAGGCTTCCACAACCCAAGGCCAAACGTGCCAGCTGTTGTACACATCAATGGTTTGCATATAAAACCACCAAAGCCTCTCCCTCAGGTATGTAAACTTTTAATTCATAGTAAAAACACAACTTTAATTCAGTAATATAATTTTTCAAACGTTGGCAGTGACGTATTATCTAAATGTACGAATTATCGTCTTTACATGGAGACATTCTGATCTGATTTAGGTGAACTACCAATTTCTGTAGAGCGTCGACTTTTTAGGAATATTGAAAAGCAGGCATCTCTGTTCTTATTTTAGTTTAACCGAGTTAATTAAATTAGCATTTAATTCTAGGCATTAATTGTATTTTGCAATAAAACGTTTTTAATATACACTGTAAATTTCGGCTGTTACGTAATAATAACACGTCAAAAACTAATGCATGTTTGAGAAAATTTCCAACATTTTCATGTTGTCTTAAGATTGTTTGCGGCTTTGAAAATATATCGGAAAATAAAATGTTGGAATATATTTATACAGTTCTTCTGTGAAAATTGGTAGAAAAGTATAAAGTTTTTCTCTCTTACAGGTATCACAATTAGTGCATTTATCGCTAAAACAATAATTATATAATTATTGATGCACCTATTATCCGTATTTTTAAGATAAAACAGTACCTACTCGAATAAAAAGTAAAGGAAATGTCAGTTTACAATCTTGCCGCTACCGTCCAATCAGTAGCGTAAATAAAAATACTTCTATCAATTTTATGATGCGTAGAAACCTTCTTTTTAACTGAGAAATATTTTATTGGGGTTATAAAAATACTGATAAAAAACATAATTTTATTGACTTTCAGTATTTCGAGGAGTTGACTAAGACATATAAAAAAGAAACACGAACCATTAAACATTTCAATTTTCTTGTGCGTATTCCAAGTTTTGTGCGACTTTATCATGTTGGTTATCATACATCCAAAGATACATATATGTATAGGCGCGCACATTACGTTTGAGTTATTTCAGTTGCGAACATGTGTAGTGCTTGACTAGCAAATTTTCTAAATGAAGTTGAGATTACACTTTCTCGAACTCTTGGATTCGTGTTTTTTTTTTCCTTTAATGCTGTACATATGTAACACAAGTGTACAAACGGAACTAATAAAACTTAATAACCACATTATTAACGATGAAGATATGTTCCATACGTGCAGGCGTCCCAAACCATAGATAGTGGGTTAGAGACGCACACTTTTAAAAAATCTGTAATTCAAAGCGTTTTATAGCGGTACACATGAGGTCATGCAAGATTCATGCAACATTTTCTCTAACCTTTACAGCAAACTGTGTATGCAAGTAATTGACTCAAGTCTATGACATTGGTACACAGAAAAACACACTTAAAATACTGAAGTAAAGTTCTTCAATTGTTGTGATATCTGTTACCGGAAACTTTTATCAAGATACGTACGATGTTAAGTTGAATGATCATGCTGATTTCTAACACACCTTCTTAGTGGCTATATGTGAAGCAGTGTGTGACTGTACTTTGTGCAGACCTAACTGACACTAGCAGTGTCGCTTTAGAATAAATCAGAAGTGTACAACTTGTAGTGAATGCGAAAGATAGATGTTTGTATGTTATAACTGGATGTTAAGATCTCAATTGACCTAACCTTACTTTTAGAAAAACTGTAATTAAACTATAGTTACTGTTCAGAAAAACACAGAAAAAATCTTCTTCTAACTATTTTATTATAATAATTACTGTGGGTGTGGACAAACAACTTTAAGTAGTTAACTCTTTGCAAATTATTGATTAGATATAATTTTGTGAGTGGCCTTCTTTTAAGTATAAAAACGTAAATTTAAAAGTAAACGTTATTTTAACTCGGAATACTGTTTTCTAAATTAAACTACAGTAATTGTGGAAATGTAGCAGCTAGAAACGATTTTCTCCTATGTTTGATGTTATTGAAGCATCCATAACGTAAATGGGCTACGCATTTCATTTTTAGCAAAATGTAATAAATCATTTAGTAAAATTGCGCCTTAGAGCGAAGAAACTCATGTGTAATCGACTCTTGAGAAAATACATTAGCGAGCTTATAGATGAGTTGGCTAAATTTCTGCGCATACGTTGCAACATTAAAAAAAAAAAAAAAAAAAAAACTCGTTATGTGTCTGCAAAATGAGATTACATGTTATTTATGGTCTATTGATAACTGGCTATCAAAGGAGGTGAACTTGAAATACGTCATATCTCTGTATATTTCCATTACATACTAGAAACTCTAATCAAAGACCACAGAGTTACAGAAAGTACAAATTATTTACTGAAGTTTATTACAGTCAGCATTTCTAACGGATACATTTCACAGGATACATTTTTTATCAAGTGCAAAGAAAATTATCTTAAAACGAATGCGTTTCCATTAGACTATTTTGTAAGATGTCGGTCCTAACATGTATGTGACGTCCTACTACGATGTAACGCAAAATTAATCTTTATTTTGTTTTGACTTTTGGTTGCTTACCGGAACAAATTTTCACTATTTATATTTATAGTGAATACTGTTCTATTTCATAAATTACCACTCTTTAATTTTTTCACGCATAAATTGTTTTAGAACTTGTAATTAATTGTTAATAATGTTTTAAGTATTGCAGTTTAAGATACCAGAGACAACATTTCAATAAGTTTTTTCTACTGATAAAAATGTCTAGTGGATATAAGTGATCAATATAATATTATTCGTGAAATGTTTTAAAGTCTAATAATTATTAAAACTAAGATAATATTCCGTATTTGACTGATTGTTTTGTATGTGCTACAACATTTTCACGTTTTGTATAAGAGTTGCAATTTCGTTTGTCCTGACTTTAGATGAGTTTCTATAACAGTAAACTGCTGAATTCTATTGGTCGTTATTCAAAATCTGTATAGAAGTAAGCAGTTTCTGACACGACAATATGTCCTCTAAAATTTCAACAAATGTTAGTAAATTCTATACAAATGTAGAGGTATGATCAATTTGCTGGAGAAGGGCTCTAAAAAGACGCATTACTTGTGGCGGATAAAAATAGGCCTGCTAGGTTTTTAAAACAACCGAATAGTCTGTAGAGTTTTCTGACAATATAAACTTACAGGAGCTTCTTAGCTTAGCATTAAATATATGGTGCATTAAATGCGCTGCAGAGCCAGAGATTTGGTAGAAAACTCGGGGTCGAATATACATCATGTGTGGAAGAACTTACCCAAAACGTTAAACTGTCAAAAAAAGGTTTCGTGCTCAAAGACAAATTTCAAGCTGTAATTTCGAAACCAGCCATTAATTTCTTTTGGGGCATGAAAACATTCAAACGGGTGTTTCAAAACAATGTTTAAGTTCATAGAGTTAGGCATGCGCCATGCGATATTTGTATTTCATACTACAGGAAATAGCAGTTAAAGTTGGCAACTCCAAATTTATATAATTACAGTATATTTTCCTTTTATTATAGTTTATCAAGCACTAGTGTGGGAGAAGTTAAAAAAAGGAGAAACAAGACTGAGAACGGCAATTATGATAATAATGAAAAATTCAAAATCGCATTATGTTACAGTTTTAATTTGACTCTAACAATGAATGTTAAAGACATCCGTACACGATGAAGAAGTTTAACGGAAATTTATTAGGCTTGCTTGCTAGAAGTAATATTTTTAATTTTATGATAAAATTCCAAGTAACAATCTCTAAACATTAAATAATGAAATAATTGTCACTTGAATAGTATTAAGGGCATGTTCAGGAAAATTACAGACGGGAAGACTACACACTGGTTGAATGCTTTGCGCCTAGAGGAGGCAATATGTGAGAGAGCCAGAATTGTCCTTAAGCTGGATCCACAACCAACTCTTAGCGTACTTACATACGGACCTACAAAAATAAACACTAAGTGTTCATGCACGTATTCACATCACGTGGAGTGCGTATATGCCTGACTGAGTTGGTCAACTTTCTACTCATTACGTACTTAGGCGATTGTGAATCAAGCTTAACAGAAATTGAAAGAATGTAATAATTAATTAAATGTAAATACTATTTATTTTTCAAGTAGGCTACATTAATTTTTTATGAAAATTATAGTTTCGTGTTCTAAACCATCATTTCAAATTATTGTAACGAGTCAGCACTCTCGAAGGCATTGGGCTGAGTGACCCGATGAACCATGCCACCTCCTTCCTCCCCTACTCGCTATCTACAGTTCTGGCGTCGAAACAGTGAACTGCGCCCCTCCTCCTTCCCCCTGCTCGATATCTCCAGTACAGCGACGAGGAAGCGGGCTGCGACAACCCCCCCCCCCACCCATCTTCCCACCCTAGTGACGTGGGCTACTCGGGCCTGGCTGATGTCACAGGCCTTCTGAATGGGTAGGCACCTGTTAGTCATCCATGATAATCATTCAGCTCGGACGTAACTGAATGTTACCGCAACTCCTGGAACATTCAGCTTACATCAATCAGCATTGTCTGAGAATATTCTAGGCGTCATCGCGGGCGGCTCTAAATACCGGCCGACTGAAAGTTGCGACAGAGTATGTGTGGCGTTTAGCCGGTGAGTGTTCGCGACGGACTTGGCAGCGATGGACGAGGCGGGACTAGCAGATCGAGTAGACTACGCAAATGTAGGCTACGGAGACATTCTTGGAGTGGTGAGAGTCAGAAAGTGTACAAACAGGTTGCGCTATAGCTGTGCATTGCTGGACATTTCTCAGATAGAGACTAATGCGATCAGAGAACTGAGGGAGAGAGATGTTTAGTAATTAAATACCAGAGAAGTGAATTAGAATTTTAGTTAGATAACCTGTATATAATAAATGTAAACATTGATCAAAATAACATAAATCATAAGGGTGGTGTAATTTATGTAGAGTGTTTAGAGAGATAATAATAAATTGAGAACTTTAATTTATGTTATTTGTTTAGTCATCCCAGTCCTTCATCTCAGGCGAACCTGGCTGCGCCCAGGACAGCAAAGCTGTTGCATGGTTTTACTGCTGACCTTTTAATATTACAAAAACCACTTTTGTGCACATCTAGTTTATATGGCATTGTGAATCCAGTCCGAAATATCACACATACATTTTGTAAGTGTGGTTGTGAATACGACTTTACTGCCTTTACTGTTTCGAGGCCTCGAACGTATAGAATACGACAAGCAGGCGGGATCACACACATCAGCTGTAACTTCCATACATTTAGTACAACACACAATAATACTTATCTAGGTTTGCTACTGTTGGTAGGTACGTGTCAAGCCAGACAGTTATATTTGCAGTCAGAGATACCAGAAAGACTCTGCAGAAACCTTATCTCCTGTAATGCCATTTGTTTACTCGACAGAAACCTTATCTCCTGCTATCTCTTTTGTTGGTCGAGTTTAGTTCATGCTTCTGTCTGAGTGCATTCGCGATCAACTATGTCTGAATGCAACGCGTGATGAAGACCCTGGCTTCATCAGGAATAACTTTAATCGTTATTTTTGTTGCACAAGCAGGGCCCAGTATTTTTCGCGGAAAGATTTTTGTCCCACTTTGTTTCAGTGTCTTCGTGCACACCTGCGCCTCAACTTCATGATTATTTGCAGAGTGTTTTTGTGCAGAGTTGTTATTCATTTGACTGAGCCAATCAGTACATGGATAACTGTAACACATCACGTCTGTGATTTGGTGGTTTAACCTCCACACGCTGGGTGTTAAGGTATCCAATCACTGACCACATATCAGAGCTGCAAGTGCGCACGTAAGGCACTAAAACAAAGTGATGCAAAACATTTTTTTCGCGAAAACTACCAGGCCCTACGTATAAGTCATTAAAAGAGGTTGAAATTTATTAATATTAATTTTAAACATAGAAATTTTTGCTCAACTGAATATTGTCTGTTTTACTAAATAAATCGAAATTACAAATAATCTAAGAGAGATGAAATGTTCAGTAATATTTTACACGTATTTTTCTATCATGATGTTGGTTTTGTTTACCACTATTTTTCTAGTATTTGAGAAAAAACTGTGTTATTGTAGTTGCATAGTGTATTCTGAATAACTGAAGCTTATTTGATAACCTATGTTGAGGTTGTTCTGATGGTCGGAAGATGGTACCTTGTATGCAGAACCAACTTCCAATATTTTACTAAAATTACATCCGTCTTCGTATACAGGGCCATTCGAACCAAAGCAATTACAAATGTTGTATGTGTATGTGCGTGTGCGCCTGTATGTGTTTATGTCCCTACGTAACAATTTTGTACACCCTCCGTCTCATCCTCCATCCCTTATTCTATCCAACTACTTATCTATTTATTCATCTATCCCCTAAATGATCTATCTGTCTATCCTTTTGTCCAACTATCAGTATCCTAAAGATACACAAATACATGTGCGTTATATTTTTGTTAACTGAAGTCAGCTTGGCAAAACCAATTATACACATGTATATTTGTGTTACTGACAATTACATCATTATTAATTCTGAGACTACTCCAAAAATATGATTATATGTTATAAGTTTACTCGATTAATACTTGTTTGTTCTTTTTTAGAGCAAGTAACTGCTGTCCTCCCTAAAGCAGCCCGACAGGATAACAGATTCCGCGTTAAAAAGCTGGCAAAATATTCCTTCTGATAAATGCCTTGACACCTTCTCGTATTTTCTTCACAAGAAATGTGTTATGGACAGAACTAGTGATACTATGTGTCAAGGTTTAACGTATTCGAATAACCAATTAGGGAAGGTTAAGCGCTAGCGGCTTAGTGAGCTAAAGCCGAGTGCAGTATATTAAAGAATTATGAATTTTAACGAATTTCGCTAAACGTTGGAAGTGTCCAATGTAACGCACTTTTGTTAAATCTTTAGATGATTGGCAACATTTTCGTGGTTGCTTGCAAGTTATTAAGACGCTAAAACATTTTAAATATTTATCACGCAAAACCATATTTTAGTAGTTGTAACTGGATTTGTTTGTATGGACAAACTCCATTGCGAAATATATTTCGCAATGGAGTATGTCCATACAAACAAATCCAGTCATGCACTCACATTGCACAGTTCTTTCAAAGATCTTAGTATTTGTAAATGTTAACGCTTTCATCATCCTTCACAGTTTGTTATATGCTAGCAGTGCGCCAGCGGCTTTGCTCGTGTGTGTTATTAAGAGCAGATACCTCTTTGTACGCTACATAGGTAGTTTAGTCATCAAGCGTTAGAATGACAAATATGCTAGTTGAGTTAACTCTGCAGAAGGATAAGTAGCTATAGCTGTCCACGCGAAAAGCAGTCTTAAGTTTGTCCCTGCCACTAACAGTGACTTCGCCTGGGCCTTATTTATAGTCACATCAAAGTTGACGATACGATATAGGTAGGGACACTAAAAAATCTTGAAAATGTTTAAAATAGTCTCCAATAAACTGTATTAAATTAACCGTGACACGTGTGAACAGTTTTGGGACAAATCACACACGCTGTGTCCAAGCTGTGCAGTTCTAACTGGGTCCTACGCAGAGAGGAGTTAACGACGAGGAGAAACGTAACAGATTTTTTTTTTTTTCTGTCAGCGTCATACAGTGCAAGTCTTGCTCGTAAGGCCTTATACGAAAATTTCCGTTATCAACCTGATGGTTGTTTACAGATAATTTCGCTTGTATTTCGAATTTTATTTGTGGCCGGTGTTAATTTAATTTTTTTTTTATATGTGAATTCCTTAAGGTATCTTCGTGTTCTGTTGTTTCGGTTCAAGCCAAAATAGACTTGTTTTCCTTCTCCCTACCCCCTCCCACAATTATTCTCGTAGTAGATTTCTAGAACGACAAAATAGCGTATGTCAACAACAGTACAGAACTTTCATCTTCTGTTTTACCGTCGATGTTTCGTCTGTATTTGCATCCGTTATAGTCTCTGTTCGTTGTTGTTTCCTCGTTGTGCTCGTTCAGTTTTGTATCCAGTTTTGTGCGCTATTTTCACGAACATATTTTTTGCAAATTATATTTTCCAGTTTTTCTTTCTGTTTTATATTGTCATTCTGGCTACACCAAGTATATTCATTTCAGATACATATCCATACACAGATGGAGTTTCTTAAATTGACAGACATACTCTGCAGGTTTATTTCTCAATTAAAATATGACAAAACATAGATATGACTTTTCACGTAAAGTGTATCCGAAGTGCGTTAGCCTCTTTAAAGTATAACTAGTTAATTTCACATTTTCCAATACGCATACGCAAAGTAACTGCAAGACTCTGATAAACAGTCAAATAGATACATCTATACGTGCTGCGTTATGTTACATATTAAGAGAACAGATTATTTGTTGCCAAACTGCGTTTTGCTTACAAACCAGATCATCCGGTTGTGTAACTACAGCGTTTATTCTGCAACAATGGTTGGTGTGGTTGTGACAAAGTTGACACAATCCTTCTATGCTTGTTTTACGTGCTTCTTATTAACACGAACATAGATTCTGATGAACTAACCGGTACATATATTTTTTTCGCATCGGAAGGGTTAAGCGCCTAGCCGTCCACAAGTAGATTTTTCGTTTATGTTAAAACATCAGACCCTAAAAATGTGTCCATTTAATCGTTCACCAGAATCTTCAAGGTAATATGTACATACGTTTTGCAAAATATGCAATTAACTGGCAATGTAATTCAAAGAGGCTTAGAGCTCTTGGGATATACTTTAAATAGTAAGTCGTATTGTATGTTTCCGTCTTTTTGTTCATGAGGAATACATCTACAGATTATTCCAGTTTATTAAAAAATGAAAAACTACCATGTGTATATGTATGTACACAGGGTGGGGCTGAATTCAACCGACAATCCACGGGACGTAGTTCATGAGAAAATAATAAGCACAAAATATAGAGCACAATTTGCGTCAAAAATTTATGTTAACGAAGAAAGAAATCTTTCAACTTTAAAATTTCCAAACAAAAAAAAAAAAATGGGTGAATAAATGACTTGGAACGACAACACTCTGAACATCGCGGTACGTCGTTGGGCTTGATATGAGACGAAGCTAAGGGTCGCGCAAGAGTGTGACTCAAAGCAAACTAGGAAGAAGAGGCCCTCCTCACTATCTAATACCCTGATACCAATTCAGCTCGATCCTGTATATCGTACGGTTTTACAAGTACACAAAAATGTAATAAATTCTACACCCATTAAAGAGCACTCTGAGTCACTGGACATAAGAGTCCTCAGATAACCGCCAAATGCCAAATGAAGAAGTTTCCTCGAAGATTGTGTTCACTGCAATCGTGCGATCCCTGGACGTTTTAAATACCGGCCAATTTTTCCTCAAAGGTGCTACTACACAGCAACAAGTATGCAAAAGAATTTACCAATGAATTATTTCCGTGATCGTAGTCCTAACTCTTCTTGTTTATTGAGGATTTTCGTGCTTTAGCAGCATTAGCTTGGAATGGATAACAACCTTTCAAATGTTTCAGTTTATAAAAGAAAATATGTCAGTGCAACAAGCAAATATAGCGACAACTGACACTGTTGAAACACGTATGCCCAGGGACCTATTTATGCATCCAGACGCCCTTGGAAGTGAGTCTCGGAGCCTCTGCAGCCTCTCTTTTCCATATTTCCTTACCAACTCTCGTCCTCATGCCATATTCAACGACATATTTTTTTTAATATTACTATCTTCTATCATCTCGCTATGTATAATTTTAAAAATTAGTGGCGTAATAATTATTAACCTCAACTATAATGTAGTTATCTGAGAATTGCTGTTAAAATAATAAACGTAATAATTATAAAATAATGACAATCACACATACAAGTAATGAGCTTCAAAATTTTCTTGGTCGCTACATTGGCACTTTTAAAATTAGTACATGGGGCCTAATATAATATTCTTCAAACTTTTTTCCTAGCTGAAAGTGCGTTCTAGGATAGTTGTGCACCTAGGCCCGGGTCTAGTGAGCCTAATGGTAAATCCGGACCTGCAAGTACCACATACAGGCTGTTTGGTAATTATAGGTACAAACGAAAATGATGTGTCGAGGACGATGAAACAAGCAAATAATGCTAGTTAACGTAGTTCGGGAAACCAATGTTTTTTCCCAGTATGACACATTACATGATACGACAAGAACCAGTGTCCCCGAGGGTCAAAACGTCAAAATGCTGTACATGCGGTCGAAGACATTACAACAGGTGTTTGAAATGGGCACCGTTCGTGTGAAGGCAAGCTTCAGCACGTATTCGCATCGACGTTAGCACACGTTTAAAAATTCCAGGTATGTTCCATCCACAGTGTGTTCCTGTAGTTCGTGGACACTATCAACAATGCTGACATAAACAAAAGTTTTCAAATATCCTCACAAAAAAAAAAACAATGGTTTCAAGTCAGGGGACCTGGGAGGCCATGGTATTGGCAAGCCACGACCCATGCTTCTGTTGTTGAACATAAGTGCGACGTGTTCCCAAACAGCCACATAGAGATGTGCCGAAGAACCATCATGGATGTCTGGTACAGACGACGGAAACAGTGTTGCAACAATGTCATGTTTGCACGTGTCCATACGTCGTAAAGAAAAAAAAACAGTCGTTTTCCGGAGCTATGTTTATTAGCATTATTTGCTTGTTTCATCGCCCCAGACACACCCTTTTCGTTTGTACCTATATTTACTAAACATCCTTTATATTTTCTGTGGGAAAGCAAACACACATAAAAAAAAAATACTCTGTAGATTTTGAGATGTGGTGTGTCTGTGTCTTCAGGAAACCCAGAAGTTCCTGGACGACGCTCCCAAGGGCGCGATATACTTCAGTCTGGGCAGTAACGTTAGAAGCGACCAGTTGACAGCACAGAAGCGCAGTATCTTCCTGGAGGCCTTCTCCGAGCTACGTGATTATCACGTGCTGTGGAAGTGGGAGGCTGACAACCTCCCAGGACAACCGCCCAACGTCAAGATAGCCAAGTGGTTGCCTCAACAGGATGTATTGCGTGAGTACCATGTCTTCACTACGCTCACACAACTTAGGGTAGTGCAAGTAGGGAAATATCGTAATGTAGTATTTATATGAAATAGGAAGTACGTTTTGTAGACAGTACTTGAGAGTACATTTTCCTCTTACAAAAAAAAAAGCTCAGATAGTTTTACCACAATGGTACTTGAAAAGTCAATATTTACATATTTTTACTTAATACAATTTCTGAAAACAAATAAACATAGTAAAATCGTGAGTTTAATGCTACAACTAAATAACTAGGTAGCTGGGGATATATAACTGTAACACTGAAAATTGATTTTGCCCTACACACATTTATTTGTAGAAATGCAAATTTGGGTTGCAACGTTATTCCTTATTAACACATGCATGAATACATGCGAATCAATAGGAACAATTATAATGGCAGTGTAGACATCTGCAGATAAGAATCTTAGAAACATGAAGTTACCTTGTTCTTGTACTCTGCTGAAGACATTAAAAAATCACATCAAAACTGCATATTAAAGTTTACAGCTTGAAGCATATACAAAAACTATTATTAATTACTTCTCTATTTATAAAGTAATTACTAAGAACAACAAAAATTCTGCAAAGTTTAGAATTTTTTCAAATATTTTTTTTTGTAGTGGGTTTTTACATACCTCAAGCAATATCTCGGTACATGTAGTTACTATATAAATTATTTGATTTCATTATGTTCATTAGTATTCAAGATTTTTATGTAGTAAAACATGCAGGTTTTGACTTTGTAATGCCATATTCGGAAAACTGCCTTAACTAATTTATTTTTGTAAGAAGGACATGTTCTCCCAAGTAATGTCTATTAAACTTACAATATTTCATACATACATAAAATTGGAACACTTGTACGGCCGTCGCCTACATGCGGGTCAGGCCCATTTTATGCACAAATTTGTCGTCGCGCGACAGGCAACCACAGTTTATCGCGCGTTTTTAAAAGATTGTGTACGCACGGCAATTCGTGTCGTGTGTTTATTTGATGGCAGGCTGTCGTGGAGACGACGCAATCAGTGCTGCCATTGCCAGGTATTCGCGAGGAGAGTGAGGGATGGATCCTTGCGTTGTTGTTTATTTAGAGTGTAAACACATTGTAAACACAAGACGCAAAGAATATGGGCTGCCTGTCCTATAAATTGGCTAGATACGTTGATGGGGCATTTCGAGACCGGTTCGGTAAATTAAGAGAGACAGTTTGAACTTCTTCAACTATTTTCGAACGTCTGTGGCATTGTTTGATATGCTAGTGGTAAAATTCCAACAGAGAATAGAAGTTAGGTAAGATTTGGCCCGCGCTTTATCATTTTCTCTACAACAAGCAAATGTTGGCCATAACTTTCTGAAAAGTTAACAATATGATGTAAATAAATACGTCGGTGTTAACAATGCATTTACTTGTTACATAAATACTACTGTTTTCGCAAAACAAAATAAATACAGCTACCAGTACAATGATTTCAAAATATATGAAAATTAAAAACTAAAATATATATGCATAAAAACCACCTTTCCGTTTCTAAAACATGTTTTCAGCGTTTGAATGAAAACCGGCTAAAAATATTCTTGATGAATGTCTTTAAAAAACACATATAAACATATCTTAACTGCACATTCTTAAATGCTAGGTGTTGGGATGTTTGTAGTCAAACGAATGTGGTTCTCTGTCCTATTATTTGTTGCATATTGATTCAACTCAAAATGTTGTAAATTAAAATAAGTTCATAACCATGTATGACTATGATACTTTATTCTGAATTCTCAGCAGGATTCAGAAGATTGCAAGAGCAAACTTGTTGCAGCTGCTGGGCTTGTAATGTAAAACAAATGCAAATCTTCCTGTGAGTTATGAGCATTTGCTTGATGACCTGTTGCATGCTTCCGAGAGTTAAGACGATTTATTGGATGAGTAGTTCTCCAGTGGCTGGGTTGAGTGTCTTGCAGCTCTGTTGGGAAAAGTCGTTCGTAGGAATTATAAGAAGCCGTGGAAAATTCACAAGACGTGGAACTGTATTTTTAAAGTGTACTGGTAATTGCATCGTAGGTTGGGAGGAGTAAGCTGGAGCTAACACCGTCGATGCCATAGCATCCATTCTAAACTTCAGTTTCTGGTGAAGTGAAAGAGGTTTTAAAAATGATAACAAGAATTAAAAAATCCATGTCGTCGGAGGTATGCTCTTCTAGCCTGGAGCTTATTTCGCATTCGAAATTTTCGATGTAATTCTCAAGCTTATCCTCCAATTTTCTTTTTTATCACCTGTGCATCGTACTGCGAGAATAGCTGCCTCGCTGCTCTATCTCAGGCTCTCTGTTATCGTATGTACGTCCTACAACAGACGCGCCATTATTTCCATTCTCACTAGGACTATAATCAATTTTGGACTGTAGCGAAGACTCTGTACTTTGTGGTGTGGTAACATATTTTCCAAAAATTCTAGATGTCGGACATAAGCACAGACGTTAACATCGTTACGTTCTAGTCCAAATTTTGTTTTCATGTTTCCGGAGGCAGCGAACGTAAAAATTTTTAATGTATTTTCATTTTACATGCAGACCTAACACTGTAAAGGAAAGAAAAATATTTTACGTAAAAACCACGTAACCCATTTTTAGAATGGACATGTAAACAACTGTCAAACCATGTACTCCAGTGGATTATGGGACCAATACCTTTTCTTTTGCTTACTTTATCTATAAAAAGTCTCCGTATTGAAATCCATTATTATACTAACTGAACTCGCTCCTCACTAGAACACAACTGTGATCCGAATGGTTATGACAGAGCGATTGGCACCACTGACGAATCGATCGCAGACGGCAGACAGCGTCGCGCGTCTGCATAAACAAACCCACTAGGAGCAACGTATTTAGAAAACGTCAATTGTTTTGCCAACGGGTTTTTTAGGCGGCGTTCTCTAGATCACGACTGCATGTTTTGCAGAACGCGACCTCAAAATACCGTCGTCAAACTACGTGACAATGTATAAACGGACCCATTCACTTCCATTCAGTTAGTTACAAAACAGGCGACTTTTTAGACGCGACACAAAGCGAGTGCATAGAAGTGGCCACAGAAGCTCAGAAGTGACCTCAGAAGCTCAGAAGTGACCTCAGAAGCTCAGAAGTGACCTCAGAAGCTCAGAAGTGACGGAGAAATAAGGCCAATCTTCAAGGGCGTATCAAACGCTGCATCACCACAAGCCAAGCACTGAACTAGCATGCAAGTTTCCCGCCTATTTGTTTTTACTATTGGACTTTAAGCGAAGGGCTTTTAAAACTGTTTTTAATAATCAATGCATTAAGTGAGGAACTTCACAAAAATTTCAATTGGTTTATTTAAAAAAAGTTTTATATTTCTACGATATACGGCTGATTGATAGACATTTTACGACTATTTTAAACAGTGTTTGTAGAATGACATGCTGAAGTCCAAATTTGTGTTAAAACTTTTTATTCTAGACAGGAAAGTCAACTGACTTAGATAAATGCAATAATTACACTGACTAACAGTGTCATGGACTGCACCAAGATATGTATAAAAATCACTTATATTATATATATACACATACACACCTACTGTTGTTTATAGTTTTAAAAGCATTTAGAATATTGGCAGTTGTTATTAACAGTAATAATAGTTCTCAAAATTCAAGAATACTTCAGAGCGGTTTTTACATGCTTGGTGTAGTAAGTGACACTGTTATTCAGTGTTAATAATTTCATTTCGTTAAGTTAGTTGGTTCTCCGTTCAAGAATAAAATCGCTTATTTAAATGTGTACTGTAACATGCCATTATACAAAAGTTATGAAAGGTAGAATAATCATCTATACAAATGTTAAATGACCGGAAAAATTCGCGTGTTCACTGATCTGTAGGTAAGCCTGCAAGAATATATGTGTATCCAAGCAGACATTAGTTGCTCATTAACTGCTTGATATACGTGTGTATTAATTAAATTTCCATTATTGGCCCAGAGACTTCCTGGAAGCCTCAAATAAGTCAAAGGCCAATTGCGAAAGTGACACAAACTTACAGTTGTTGGAATTCTAGTCTGTGCCCAAATGAAAACACGAATTTTCAGGTTATTACAAATGTCTCTATGTCGGTGACAACTGTGTCGATAAACAGTACACGTTGTATAGTTCATAGTACTATGGTTAGGGCCACGATTTTGTCGCGAAAAGATTTTTGCCCCACTTTGTTTCAGTGACTCACGTGCACATCGGCAGTTCTGTTTCAAGGTTATTGGCAGCGTGTCTGTGTTCAGACACGTTTCTCATTTGACTGCACCAATCACAATAAGATTATTGTGAGTCTGTACGTCTATAATTTGCCAAGGCAAGTGAGAGTAAAATCATCCAACCACAGACGATGTAGCAGAGCTACAGGTGTGCACATGACGCATCGAAACCAAATGTTGCAAAAATCTTTTCGCCATAAAATCGTGGCTCTAACTATGGTTAAAGATTATGGTACATCGCGAAAATCTTTTGTGCCAACATACCCTTGAAAATACTGTGGTTTCTTGCTATATGTACGATTGGGTGTTATACGTCTGACACAACGTAGCTGTCTGCCGACCAATAAATCCATTATATATTATATTACAACAGCAGGTCTCTTATTAGCTTAGTCAAATAGGGCAACAGCTCCATTTACAAGCGAAAGCCTGTCATCTTTTCATAAGCTGAACGTACGCTGAAACCCAAAACAGTCAAATTTTCCGTCGATAAACATTCATCTCTAATCTATGGTGAATTTTGTTTGGCAATAAAGTTTTACTTGTGAAAAAAAACTTACTTTAGGAACACCCATCGTATGTATCGCATATATGACATAAATATGCAAAAAAAATCAGCAGGTATTCTACGAACATGCAACATAACACGTGTTTCAGGACACCCTAAAGTCAAAATCTTCATCACCCAAGGAGGACTTCAAAGCACAGAAGAGGCCATACAGATGAAGGTCCCAATGTTGGGTATTCCTTTCTTCGGTGACCAAGACTACCACACAAAGCTGGGAGAAGATAAAGGGGTAACTATACGACTGGAACTGAACGACCTCACCAAAACAACGTTACTTGAAGCACTCAGGAAACTCATAGAAGACAAAAGGTATGGTTTAATTTCCAGCGGATTTGTTGTCACTTGTAACTTAATCAAATACAATGACATTTAAATGTGCATATCTAAGAATAAAAATTACTTCGAATAAAACAAATGGTGGAGCATTCCTTCCTAAATATAATACTTAACTTGCAACCATCAAATGTCACGATGCGTTTTGTGTCAAGAGATGCGCAGTCCTCTTTACCGAGTATAAATCGTTATTAGATTACGCGATAAATATAGGCTTACGCACAGATATATGATAGTTTAAGGAATACGAAACTTTTTTTGTAATTATTGATATAAATGAGATTTATGCAAAAAGTAGTAGAAAGACTTCTGTTAAAAATTTGCTAATTTATAGTGTGTATTGGCTATATTTTACAGTTAAATTATTGAAGTAGTAATATGAAATCGTAATATAATAGCCACATTACTAGAGAGACAATAATTGTTAGGCCTAAAGCCCAGTACACACGGGTATCTTTCTTGTACATGAAAGTGAGCATCAAATGTGTACAATAAAGGGAACACTAGCTAGTGTTCTAGCTAGTATCCTACCAAATTAATTGTTTAGTTCACACGGCCAACTTTCTTGTACAATCTGGCGTACAGCATTAAAATTTTGAATTTAGGTTTTAAGGCTGCATTTCGAGGATTGGAGATAATAAGTGCAATATTTATCGTACCTGCACCACAAATAAACTTTAAAATGTAAAAATGGAATTACTATCTCTAGTTAATTATATCCAGATGTAAAATGACATGGTGCACGATCAGCAAATATTTCCTAAATTGCATATTTTGTTCAATTAAGACACAATTTATTTCAAAATAATTCGTATTTGTAAGTAATTTTGTTCAGAAACATTCGCGCGTGCATAAAACTTGTTTGTTTACATTGGACTAGTACAAGAACGATAGTGAAAAATAGTACCGTCCCTATCCCGCACTAGCTAGTATACAAGTCCTTGTATGCAAGTCACTAATATGCTCGTGGCCGTTCGCACGATACAAGTTCGCTACAAGTCGAGGTGAACAAGAAAGTGTTCACCTTCTTGTACAGGAAAGATGCCCGTGTGTACTGGGCACAATACATGCATTTACATACGTTTCAGTAATATTCCTGCTTCTCTTAAATAACACTGCTTACAAAAATAAACAATGGGATAAAGTAATGAATAAAAGTAAGAATTCCAAATTTGTAATTTTTTACGTAAATTTATTGTTCTTAAAGAAGTTAAAAAAAAAGTCTTGCTCATCACCCAGACAATGATATTTTGTTACAGCATCACGTTCTAAATAATTTTGAGTTACCAGGAACCAGAATGAACACACGAAGGAGTCGTCTGACATTGAACTTCTTGTCGATTGCAGCTACCAGGAGAACATGGAACGCTTGTCGGCTGTGGTGAACGACCAGCCAACGAAGCCCATAGAGCGCGCTGTCTGGTGGACGGAGTACGTACTACGGCATAAAGGAGCGAAGCACTTGCGGACTGCAGCCGTGGACATGCCGTGGTACACTTACCTACTGCTGGACGTCATTCTCTTCCTGTTGGCCATTACGTTACTTGTCATTATCGTGGTGTCTATATTTGTGACGTTCATAGTGAGGAAAGTCAACTTTTATTTGTCCCAGAAAAAGAAAACAAACTGATTATATATATAACATATTCATACACTACATCATCTGCAGCTATAATGGTCAGATCCGTCATGTTTTACATGAATAAAGCCCTTAAGTAATAACTAGAGACGGCGAAATTTCGCGAATTCAATTACCTGCATGTTAGAATCAAATATCCTATACATACTCAAGTCCCGACCATTTGTCCACTAGCTGCTACTCAGTGGAACAACAGACAATGAACAAATAGACAGGGCTTGAGTATGCATAGGATATTTGATTCTAACATGCAGGTCATTGAATTCGCGAAATTTCACCATCCCTAGTAATAACCTATATAAAAAATGTTTCAACCTAGGACAACACAAGGCGTATGTGAAGGCATGGACCAAGTTTCACTACCAGTGTGACTTTCTCACAAAATTAAGTACAGGGTTGGCCGATCCCCAACAGTCACCTCACGCTTTCAATCAGTGAACAGAGTCACTAACTTACTTAGGGTCTGTATTACCGCTTCTTGATAAAACTGGCTGAATACTATCGGCTGAATAGGTTATCAGCAGCTTGTAGTCATCCATAAAGTATTATGACCTCAGGATAGTCACCAGATAGCTATCTTCTAGATATTCGGAGAAACTTTATTAGGATTTCATATGTTGGTATTAAAAATGTAGCTAACTGTACGCATTTCAGTTGAAATTAGTTTCATTGGGCTGTGGAAGTTATAGATTTCGCGAATATTACAAAATTTACAGTTTCTCATGTTTAACTGCATTTAAGCATATTATCAAATATAATATATACAGGATGGCCAAGTAGCCTATAAGTGTTACAAATTGATAGGGATGTTAGATGTGCATGTTTGGAACGTATTTGATCAAGCAACCCATGTCCGGAAACGCATCCTTATACCTGAAAATGGCGCAACAAATGAACAGGAGTAGGTAGGCAACCTGGCGGGAACGGTGTCGTCGGATGACAATAACGACACATGTGTATCTGTATCACCACTCAGGTTTATTCAGTAATGTGTACCCCTTACTTGTTGATGCTCAAAATGTCCGCCACACGCGATACATGCAGTGCAGCGTCGTGATATGTTGCGTCGCACATAGCCGAAGACAACTCGTGTGTTTCAGATGGTCTGAAATGCAGCATGTATCCTGGCCGCCAGTTCATCCCTGGTATGTACAGGAGTGGCGTACACAAGGGACTTCACATGGCCCCAAAGGCGAGAGGTCGGGGGAACGCGGTGGCCAGGTAATAGGACCACCCCGTCCTATCCAATACTGTCCAAATGCACTGTTCAGGTGGTCACGAACACAGACGGCGTAGTGAGCTAGAGCTCCATAACAGTGGAACCACAATGACGACCGAATATCAAGACTGACGCCATCCAACATGTCAGGTAAAACATCGCGCAGAAACCGCAGACACTCTGCAGCGTTGAGGCGTGGTGGCAAACTGTGTGGTCCTAGTATACTGTCAATGGACGACTTGAAAAGAGGCGGAGCTTCAGTCAGGCGTGGGATAAAATTCCTATCTCCATGGATACCGCAGCCGAACATAACCTTCATTTAGTTGTTTGGCGTCAAATGTCCCGGATGAGATGTACGTCAAGAAAATTGATTATTTGTTTGGAATTTGCCGTTTTTTTTTTCAGGTAATCATTAATCTTATGTATTTTCGTATCTTAACCATGAAATTGAAACTAATATTTTATACCCTTGCGTGCAAATCTATGAATGCGCAACATTTTTGCATTCTGCAATTACCAACTAACATATCAGCATGTTTGTAAACAAGCTTTGTTTCCCACAGTACTTTTCCCCTGCGGTGACGTGAGGGGGCGTGTACTTCAAGTCTTCCATTAGCATCCAGTCTAGACATTTACTGAAAGTCGCTGTTGGTGGCGGGTTGGATACTTCATTGGATACTTCGTGTGTCTGTGTTGCTCGGCCCATACGTGAGTGTTACGGGTATTGAACAAACCACCCCTGGGTGAAGAAGCTCTCGTCTGTGAACAGTACATGATGTAGGAGCTATGGCACATTTTCGCAGCACTGCAACAACCATCGGCAGAACGCATGCCGTGCAGGATAATCAGCTTCTTGTAAGGCCTGTACCTTCTGTACATGGTACGGGCGCAGAAGTTGTTCCTTTAATACCAGTGCAACAGATTGACGGGAGGTGTGCATGGCATGTGCTATTGCCCGTGTGCTGGTAGATGGTGTTTCCTGAATTCGTTCCAGCACCTCTTC